>APFE031740327.1:143346-154883 GCA_000404065.3 Pinus taeda | reverse complement strand
AAGGGGATACAATGCAGGTGTTTTCAGGTTATGTCACTTCTCACAGGTCCCAGAATAAGTCCTCCAATGTGCGGGAGAAGGGGTAACAGGGACGGTGACAAATTACTGTGTAACACCATGGTTGATCATGGTCAACCATGTTTTATAGAATCAGACATAGTCAAACATGGTAAATCATGGACAAACATGTTCAAACACCGCCTTGTGACAAATATTGTCTCGATATGAAAATCAACCACATTTACCAATGTGGAAAGTCTTGTGGAACATCGCATTGTGACCAAGATTGTCTCCGTATGAAAATCAACCATGGTCCAACATGACATTGTGATAAGCATTGTCTCAATATGAAAACCAATCATAGTCAATCATGTTTATTTTAGTGTTTATAATATTTATCTTAGGGTTTATATACGTTTGGCTTATAATATTAGTCCCTTGGGTTTAATATTATTCCCTTGGGTTCATAATCCCTTGAGGTTTTAGTATTAATCCCTTGGGTTTATTATTCCCTTGACTTTATAATATCAATCCATTGGGTTTATAATATTACTCATGGTCAGCCATGGTCAATCATAGCCAACCATGGTCAAACCATATGGATATGGAAATCAACCATGGTCAACCATGGTCCAACGTTGTGTTCTGACAAAGATTATCTCGATATAAAAATCAATCATGGTCAACCATGGTTAACCATGGTCCAACGTTGCATTGTGACAATGATTGTCACTATATGGAAATCAACCATGGCCAACCATGTTTATTTTAGGGTTTATAATATTCATGTTAGGGTTTATATACCTTAGGTTTATAATTTTTAACCCTTATTTTTATTATTCCCTTGGGTTTATAATATCAATCCCTTGGTTTTATTGATCTAAGGGTTCATATTACTAGGGTTTAATATTATTCAACAATGGTCAACCATAATCAACCATGTTCAACCGTGCTCCAAAGTTGCATTGTGACAAGGATTGTCTCATTATGAAATCAATCGTCCTCAACCATGTTTATTTTAGTATTTTTAATATTTATCTTAGGGTTTTTATACATTGTATTTATAATATTAGTCCCTTGGGTTTAATAGTATTCCATTGTGTTCATAATCCCTTAGGGTTTTAGTGTTAATCCATTGGGTTTATAATATCAATCCCTTGGGTTTATTATTCCCTTAGGTTTATAATATCAATCATGGTCAACCATTGTCAATCATAGCCAACCATGGTCAACCATGGTTTAATGTCGCATTGTGACAAGGATTGTCTCACCATTAAAATAAACCATGTTTATTTTAGTGTTTGTAATATTTATATTAGGGTTTACCAATGTTGGGTTTATAATATTAGTCCCTTGGGTTTAATATTATTCCCTTGGTTTCATAATCCCTTCAAGTTTTAAATCTAAAAAAAATATTTCCCATTTCCATTCGAAGATCAGTAGTGGATTTATCTTTTATCACTTGTTGGGTTTATAATAATTTCTTTAGATTTTATCACACATTGGGTTTATAATATTAGTAGTGGATTTAGCTTTTATCAGTAGTGGATTTAGCTTTTATCACACGTTGGGTTTATAATAATTTCTTTATATTTTATCACACATGGGGTTTATAATAATTTCTTTAGATTTTATCACACGTTGGGTTTATAATATTAATCCCTTAGGTTTAATATTATTCCCTTGGGTTCATAATCCATTGGTGTTTTAGTGTTAATCCCTTGGGTTTATTATTCCATTGGGTTTATAATATCAATCCCTTGGGTTTATTATTCCATTGGGTTTATAATATCAATCCCTTGGGTTTATTGTTCCCTTAGGTTTATAATATCAATCATGGTCAACCATTACCAATCATAGCCGACCATGGTCAACCATGGTTGAATCTCGCATTGTGACAAGGATTGTCTCACCATGAAAATAAACCATGTTTATTTTAGTGTTTGTAATATTTATATCAGGGTTTACCAATGTTGAGTTTATAATATTAGTCCCTTGGTTTTAGTATTATTCCCTTGGTTTCATAATCCCTTGGGGTTTTAGTATTAATCCCTTGGATTCATAATATCAATCCCTTGGGTTTATAATATCAATCATGATCAACCATGGTCAATCATGGTCGGATCTCGCATTATGACAAAAATTGTCTCCATAAAAAAGTCAGGAACAATCATGGACAATCATGGTAAACCACGGTCAGCCATGGTTGATGATGGTCAAACAGGTTATATATAATCAAACATGGTCAACCATGGTCAATCGTGGTCAAACATGTTTTAACATTACGTTTTGACAAAAAAAGTCTCGATATGAAAATCGACCATGATCAACCATGGTCCAATGTCGCATTGTGACAAAGATTGTGTGGATATGAAAATTAACCATGTTACAACATGGCATTGTGATAAGGATTGTCTCAATATGAAAATCAAACATGATCACCATGTTCCAACATCGCATTGTGACAAAGACTATCTGGATATAAAAATTAACCAAGGTCAACCATGGTCCAACATGGCATTGTGATAAGGATTGTCTCAATGTGAAAATCAACCATGGTCAATTATGTTTATTTTAGTGTTTATAATATTTATCTTAGGGTTTATATACGTTGGGTTTATAATATTAGTCCCTTGGGTTTAATATTATTCCCTTGGGTTCATAATCCCTTGGGATTTTAGTATTAATCCCTTGGGTTTGTTATTCCCTTGGGTTTATAATATCAATCGATTGGGTTTATAAATATTAATCATGGTAAACCATGGTCCATCATAGCCAACCATATTCAACCATGGTCAAACCGTATGGATATGGAAATCAACCATGCTCAACCATGGTCCAATGTTGTGTTCTATCAAAGACTGTCTCGATATGAAAATCAATCATGATCAACCATCGTCCAACGTTGCATTGTGACAAGGATTATCTCTATATGGAAATCAACCCTTGGGGTTTTAGTATTAATCCCTTGGGTTTATTTTTCCTTTGGGTTTATAATATCAATCGCTTTTGTTTATTATTCTGCGCTCAACCATGGTTCATTATGATGTCAACCATGTTCAACCATGGTCTAACATCGAATTATGATAAGGATTATCTCAATATGAAAATCAACGATGGTAAATCATGTTTATTTTAGTGTTTATAATCTTTATCTTAGCATTTATATGTGTTGGGTTTATAATATTAGTCCCTTGGTTTTAGTATTATTTCCTTGGGTTCGTAATCCCTTGGGGTTTTAGTATTAATCCCTTCGGTTTATAATATCAATGCATTGAGTTTATAATAGTAATCATTTTCAACCATGGTCAATCATAACAAACGATGTTCAACCATGCCCAAACAAGGCTGGATATTGAAATCAACCATGGTCTAACGTTGCGTTCTAACAAAGATTGTCTCAATATGAAAATCAATCATGGTCAACCATGGTTAACCATGGTCCAACATTGGATTGTGACAATGATTGTCTCTATATGAAAATCAACGATGGTCAACCATGTTTATTTTAGGGTTTATAATATTGATGTTAGGGCTTTATATCCCTTGGGTTTATAATTGTTATCCCTTCGGTTTATTATTCCCTTGGGTTTATAATATAAATCCCTTGGGTTTATTGATCATGGTCAACCATGTTTTATAGAATTAATCATGGTCCACCATGGTCAATCATGGACAACCATGGTCAATCTTGGGTTTTTAGTATTAATCCCAATGGTTTCTTATTCCTTTGGGTCAAATATGGTGAATGATATCCAACCATGGTCAAGCATGCTCAAATGTCGCTTTGTGACAAAGATTGTCTCCATATGAAATTCAACCATGATCCAACGTCACATTGTGACAAATAATTAATCATTATTATTAATTATTATTATGTAGAAATGAATTAATTATCATTATTATTATTTAATTAATTAATATTCATATTATTAAAAATACCCAATATCCTAGATCAAAACTTATTTCAATGTGATGTTGATATGCTTGTTGTTTCATTCGATTTTGTATTGAAGTGAGGTTATCCTTTAAGAGTTGGAGAACTTCTTATTGATGCTCGATGTGATCTTCCACTGCTTGAACCTTAGAATGATTTTCCAAAACTTTTTGGAGATCTATAGAAATAGATGATTTCGATGTTTGAACCTCTAGAGAACATAATTGTGCAATTACGCCGCATTGTTATTTCTTTAGAAGCTTTGTCATGCCATTAGAGATGATTATCTTTCCTAGTTTCCCTGTGATACCCCTTAATTCAACTTCCTTTCCTTCCCAAAATAATGTCAAGAAAAGTTCTTGAAAATTAAAAGCTATTGTACCCAAAGATTGTAACCATTGGACTCTTAGTACAACATCAATAACACCCATTGGAATGGAAATCATTGGACTATTAAATACATATTCTCTCATGGATAGCTTGATATAATGGCACTTTCCAGAGAAATTTATGGTTCCTCCATTTGCAACCATCACTTGACACTTTGGTGCTAAATATACAAAGCAATTCAATTCCTTGGCTATCTTACAATGAATAAAATTATGGGTACTTCCTAAATCAATCAACACTATTACCTTTTTCTTCTTGATATGTTCTTCTATCTTGAGAGTTTGAGGAGTAGTAATTCCTGTCAATGAATTAAAAGATATGGTCGGCTTCAATTCGTCTTTCTATGGGGTTGGTTCCTGGTGTATATCCTCTTCTTTTGACGTTTCTTGTTCTTTTTCTTCCTCCTCTTCATAATCTATGTAAAATAATTTCTTCTCAGCACACTTATGACCTTTAGTGTATTTTCTATCACCACTATAACAAAGCCATTTTGCTCTTTTTTTCTCCAACTATTGTGGTGTCAACCTTGTAGGTCATGGAAGGCTAGGAGCAGCAAAACTTTTGTCTTTAGAGTTGTGAGCGGTAGACTTCGGTGTTTCCATAATTTTTCTTTCCACTTTTTTGGCCATGCTGAATGCCTTCTCTAATGAATCAAGTTCCCAAAGGTGAGCCTCATGTTAGATGTTTTCCTTTAAAGTAACTACGAAGACTTCAATCCTATGCTTCTCTGGAATATCATTTACCCTTATATTCAATTTTTGGAATTCCTCAATGTGCTCTGCCATTGAACCCTTTTGTTTGAGATTTATCAATTAGCTAAAGAAGGTTTTGGCCTTTGTATCCTCATAATGTGCTATCATTTCCTTCGTGAAAATTGACCAGGTGACAAGTGGTTTACAAGAACAATCCCTCTATACCATACAAACTGATTCGGTTCTAAATATAAAGATGCAATACGTACATTTTGTAACAGTTTCACATCATGTAGATCAAAATATTGTTCCATCTGTAGTATCCAAGTTACTGAATCATTGCCATCAAACATCCTCATATCTCTTTTTCTTTCTTTTGCGAGCTCGATCTTGAAATGATTGTAACTCTATAATTCTGGATCTCTAAGTTCTAAAATTTCTTATTGTGGTATCCCTCTGAGTCCTATTTCCAACCCCATAGGTCTGATCATGATTATATTCTTAAAGAAAGAGTTACGCCTAATCTCCCACTATGACCTGATTATAAAGTAGTTCAGTATAGCGAAATTGTATGAAGTGCCATGTGTCACTGTTTCGACCTTCGGCCCTGAAAATGACATGAAACAAACTATATTTTGTCCTCTTTCTGTTGCTTTTTATGAAATTTGAATTTGATGCTCAGACATAAAGTTATGTATTTTCCCAAGGTCGCATGTTCAAAATTGAATTTTAGAGCCTGCAAAAACCCTAAATTCCTTAGAACATATCTTTGAAAATATATTGAGCCAAGATCTAAATATCGGCCACAAGGTTCATCAAGATTTATACTAAAATGGGTTTTAATTTCAGCTTCTTAAACTTCGTAAAAAAACGTTATAGTGAAAATTCCATAATGGTATGTTTGAAGCAGCAAAACCCTCGAATCCAAAGCTCTAATACCAAATGTTATGCAACCAGCTCACGAAATAGAAGAAGAAATAGATCAGTGAATTCAAAATAAGCCTCTTCAAGGGGGAAACCTCCTTTACATTACACAAATGAACAATTCTTGGATGATACAAATGAAAAAACATCCTTTCTATATATAAGAGTCTAAGGGGTACAAATATAATCAAAGTTGACATCACAATAATATTATAAGGGAACAACAATACAATAAGTGGGTTGCACTAATAACAATAAGGGGCTACACTAGTAGTATAGGGACCTAACATGCCCCACTCCTCCAAAAAAGTGTTGTCCTCAACGCTTGAGTAGTTTTTGATGCTTCTGTATAAAATTATCATCCTCCCATGTGGAATCTTCAATGAGTAAATTATTCCACTTGATGAGATACTCTGAAATTGATTGATTTCATAGTTGTTGGGTTCTCATTTCCATGACTCCTTCAAGGTCCAATAAGATCTTTCCTTCCTCGTCAAGTTACAGCAATATTGTTTGAACTAGGAGCTTGTCACCTATAACCTTCTTTAAGCATGAAACATGGAGAACTGGGTGCACTCGGGAAGATGCAGGAAGCTTCAATTTGTATGCCACGGTACCAATATTTTGCAAAACCTTTTAAGGACCATATTACTTTGGTGATAATTCCTTATCCTTGTTAGCTTGCTTGAGGGACATTTGTTTGTATGGTTGTAGCCGTAAAAATACCCAGTCTCCTAGATCAAAACTTCTTTCGTTGCGATGTTGATTCACTTGTTGTTTCATTTGATTCTACGTCGAAGTGAGGTTATCCTTTACGAGTTGGAGAACTTGTTTTTCATGCTCGATGTGATCTTCCACTGCTTGAACCTTAGAATGATTGTCCAAGACTTTTTGGAGATCTGTAGAAATAGATGATTTCGTTGTTTGAACCTCTAGTGAACATAACTGTGCAATTACACCCCATTCTTATTTCTTTAGAAGCTTTTTCATGCCATTATAGATTATTATCTTTCCTGGTTTCCCTGCGTGCCCCTTAATCCAACTTCTTTTCCTTCCCAAAATAATTTCAAGAAAAATTCTTGAAAATTAAAAGCTATCGTACCCAAAGATTGTAACCATTGGACTCCTAGTACAACATCAACACCACCCAATGGAATGGAAATCATTGGACAATTCAATACATAGTCTCCCATTGATAGCTTGATATTATGGCACTTTCCAGAGCAATTTATGATTCCTCCATTTGCAACCATCACTTGACACTCTGGTGCTAGATATAGGAAGAAATTCAATTCCTTGGCTATCTTACAATGAATAAAATTATGGGTACTACGTAAATCAATCAACATTATTACATTTTTCTTATTGATATGTACTTCTATCTTGAGAGTTTAAGGAGTGGTAATTCCTATCAATGCATTACAAGATATGGTCAACTTCATTTCTTCTTTCTTTGGGGTTGGATTCTGGTGTATATACTCTTCTTTTGATGTTTCTTGTTCTTTTTCTTCCTCCTCTTCACAATCTATGTAAAATAATTTCTTCTTAGCACACTTATGACCTTTAGTGTATTTGATATCACCACTATAACAAAGCCATTTCTCTCTTTTTTCCTCCAATCATTGTGGTGTCAACCTTGTAGGTTGTGGAAAGCTAAGAGCAGCAACACTTCCGTCTTTAGATTTGTGAGTGGTAGACTTCCTTATTGCCATAATTTTTCTTTCCACATTTCTGGCCACCTAGAATGTCTTCTACAATGAATCAAGTTCCCAAAGGCGAACCTCATGTTAGATGTTGTCCTTTAAAGTAACTATGAAGACTTCAATCATATACTTCTCTGGAATATCATTTACCCTTATATTCAATTTTTGGAAGTCCTCAATGTACTATGCCATTGAACCTTTTTGTTTGATATTTATCAATTGGCTAAAGAAGGTGTTGCTCTTTGTATCCTCATAATGAGCTATCATTTCCTCCGTGAAAATTGACCAAGTGACAAGTGGTTTATGAGAACAAATCCCTCTATACCATACAAGCTGATTTAGTTCTAAATATAAAGATGCAAT
The DNA here is from genome assembly GCA_000404065.3 of Pinus taeda. NCBI lineage: Eukaryota > Viridiplantae > Streptophyta > Pinopsida > Pinales > Pinaceae > Pinus > Pinus taeda. The sequence continues at coordinate 146,874 of APFE031740327.1, read as the reverse complement.
ACATAAATTTTGTAACAGTTTCACATCATGTAGATCAAATTATTGCTCCATCTATAGTATCCAAGTTACCGGATCCTTTCCACCAAACTTCCTCATATCATCTCGATCTTGAAATGATTGTAACTCTGTAATTTCGGATCCCCAAGTTCTACAATTCTGTTGTGTGGTATCCCTCTGAGTCTTATTTCCAACCCCACTGGTCTGATCACGATTAGATTCTTAAACAAAGAGTAATGCCTAATCTCCCACAATGACCAGCCTATAGACTAGTTCAGTATAATGAAATTGTATAAAGTGCCACGTCTCACTGTTTTTAACTTCAGCCCTAAAAACGATATAAAACAAACTACTTTCCATACTCTTTCTGTCACTTTTTACGAAATTTGAATCTGATGCTCAGGGAGAAAGTCATGATGATTTTCCCAAGGTCACCTGTTTGAAATCGAATTTTGGAGCCTGCAAAAACCCTAAATTCCTTAGCAAATATCTTCGAAACTGTAGCAAGCCAAGATCTTAAATTCAGCCATAAGGTTCATCAAAATTTTGGCTCAAATGTGTTTTAATTTAATCTTCTTAAACTTCATAGAAAAAAAGTTATAGCGAAAATTCCACGATGGTATGTTTGAAGCAGCGAAACCCTCGAATCCAAAGCTTTGATACCAAATTTTATGCAAACAACTCACGAAATAGAAGAAGAAATAGATCAACGAATTCAAAATAATCCTCTTTGAGGGGGGAAACCTCCTTTACATTACACAAATGAATAATTCTTGGATGATACAAATGGAAAAACATCCTTTCAATATATAGGAGTCTAAGGGGTCATAATATAATCAAAGCCGACATGACAATAATATTGTAAGGGCACAACAATAACAATAGTGGGCTTCTATTGGGCACAATAATAACAACATGGGTACTACATGGGCACAACAATACAATAAGGGGGTTTCACTAATAACAATAAGGGGCTACACTAGTAGTATAGGGACCTAACATGCCCCTCTCCTCCAAAAAAATGTTGTCCTCAATGCTTGAGTAGTTCCGGATGCTTCTTTATAAAATTATCATCCTCCCATGTGGAATCTCCAGTGAGTAAGTTCTTCCACTTGATGAGATACTCTGAAATTGATTTATTTCATAGTTGTCGGGTTCTTATTTCCGTGACTGCTTTAGGGTCCAATGTGATTTTTCCTTCCTCGTCAAGTTCCGGAAATATTGTTTGAACTGGGAGCTTGTCACCTATAACCTTCTTGAAGCATGAAACATGGAGAACTAGGTGCACTCGGGAAGATGCAGGAAGCTCCAATTTGTATGCCATGGTACCAATATTTTGCAACACCTTGTAAGGACCATAATACTTTGGTGATAGTTTGTTATCCTTCTTAGCTTGCTTGAGGCACATTTGTTTCTATTGTTGTAGCCATAAAAATACCCAGTCTCCTAGATCAAAACTTATTTCGTTGTGATGTTGATATTTCTGTTGTTTCATTCGATTCTACATTTAATTCAACTTCCCTTCCTTCCAAAAAAAATTCAAGAAAAGTTCTTGAAAATTAAAAGCTATCGTACCCAAAGATTGTAACCATTGGACTCCTAGTACAACAACAATACCACCCATTGGAATGGAAATCATTTGACTATTCAATACATATTCTCCCATGCATAGCTTGATATTATGGCACTTTCTAGAGAAATTTATGATTCCTCCATTTGCAACCATCACTTGACACTCTGGTTCTAGATATAGGAAGCAATTCAATTCCTTGGCTATCTTACAATGAATAAAATTATGGATACTACCTAAATCAATTACCACTATTACCTTATTCTTCTTGATATGTCCTTCTATCTTGAGAGTTTGAGGAGTGGTAATTCCTGTCAATGCATTACAAGATATGGTTAGCTTTATTTCTTCTTTTTCTGGGGTTGGTTCCTGGTGTATATCCTCTTCTTTTGACATTTCTTGTTCTTTTTCTTCCTCCTCTTCACAATCTATGTAAAATAATTTCTTCTCGGCACACTTATGACCTTTAGTGTATTTGCTATCAACACTGTAACAAATCCATTTTGCTTTTTTTTCCCTCCAACTGTTGTGGTGTCAACCTTGTAGTTTGTGGAAGGCTAGGAGCAACAACACTCTAGTATTTAGAGTTGTGAGTAGTATACTTCCTTGTTGCCATAATTTTTCTTTCCACTTTTCTGGCCACCTTGAATGCCTTCTCCAATGAATCAAGTTCCCAAAGGCGAACCTCATGCTAGATGTTGTCCTTTAAAGTAACTATGAAGACTTCAATCCTATGCTTCTCTAGAATATCATTTACCCTTATATTCAATTTTTGGAATTCCTCAATGTGCTCTTCCATTGAGCCCTTTTGTTTGAGATTTATCAATTGGCTAAAGAAGGTGTTGCTCTTTGTATCCTCATAATGTGCTATCATTTCCTCCGTGAAAATTGACCAGGTGACAAGTGGTTTACGAGAACAAGGTCCTCTATACCATACAAACTGAATCGATTCTAAATATAAAGATGCAATGCGTACATTTTGTAACAGTTTCACACCATGTAGATCAAAATGTTGCTCCATTTGTAGTATCCAAGCTACCAGTCCTTTTCCATCAAACTTCCTCGTATCTCTTTTTCTTTCTTTTAGGAGCTCGATATTGAAATGATTCTAACTCTGGAATTATGGATCTCCAAGTTCTAAAATTTCATCATGTGGTATCCCTCTGATTCTTATTTCTAGCCTCACTGGTCTGATCACGATTAGATTCTTAAAGAAAGAGTTATGCCTAATCTCGACGATGACTTGATTATAGACTAGTTCAGTATAGTGAACTTGTATGAAGTGCCACGTGTCACTGTTTCGACCTTCGGCCCTGAAAACGACATAAAACAAACTACATTTCGTCCTTTTTCTGTCACTTTTTACGAAATTTGAATTCGATGCTCAGAGAGAAAGTTATGATGATTTTCCCAATGTGACCTATTTGAAACCGAATATTGGAGCCTCCAAAAACCCTAAATTCCTTAGCACATATATTCGAAAATATATCAAGCCAAGATCTAAAATTCAGCCACAAGGTTCATCAAGATTTTGGCTCAAATGGGTTTTAGTTTCAGCTTCTTAAACTTCATAGAAAAAAATTATAGTGAATTCCACAACGGTATGTTTGGAGCAACGAAACCCTTGAATTCAAAGCTCTGATACTAAATGTTATGTAACCAACTCACGAAATAAAAGAAAAAATAGATCAAAGAATTCAAAATAAGCCTCTTCAAGGGTGTAGGTTTTAACCCCGTACATAAATTACCCACATACAAATTCTAAAACACAGAAAATAAACAATGCGAGAGCATAACACATAAAACACATATACATAGTGATTTCCCCTGGATCCCAAAACTGGAACTACTAGCTTGATTTTTCATTATATTCCTTTCAATGTTATAATACATATTTATACATGTCAAAGCATCCAATACCATGGACCAAAAACCATCACGTCCAATACCATGGACCGAAA
>APFE031740327.1:118860-140373 GCA_000404065.3 Pinus taeda | reverse complement strand
CATCACTGTGCACAAGCTCTAATATTTGTTTCGTCCTCTTACCACCAGAGGGGAAACTCACCCGATTTTGCTTCCCATATACACAATTTTCACAGAAATCAAAATCCAGCGAGCTATTACTCATACCTTCTACCATACCTTTACCATGAAGTATTCAAAGGCCCTTCTCTCCAATATGTCCAAGCCTTTGATGCCACAACATGGTCTTATCTCCAGAGACCACTAGATTTTCTACTCCACTTTTAGAAACAACAGAACTGTTGCACCTATCAATAACAGTGCTACCTTGCAGCTTGTACAGAGTTCCCATCTGAGCTCCCCGCATCAATACCAGTGCTCCCCGAACCATTTTGCAGGTATCCTTCTCGAACACTGTTTTTACACCTACATCATCTAGCTTGCTTACAGAAATTAGATTTCTGGCCAATGCGGGAATATGCAGAACACCAAAAGTGTTCTAACCCTTCCACCTTGAAACTTCAACTTTAATTTTCCACGACCAATAATTCTAGCCTTCCTATCATCCCCCAAGAAGACATCACCACCATCATATTTCTCATACTCACAGAACCACTCTCTATGGGGAGTGAAGTGAAAGGATGCACTTGAGTCAATCAACCATGCCTCATGATCTACATGTGTACTTGAAGAAGCCAAGTACACATCCCCACCCTCATCTGATACATTCAGCAATACTGAATCTAAGACACACAATCGTATTGTGCTCTTTTCCTTCCAATCCAACTTCTTCCATTCTTCATTGGACATTCCCATTGGTTTAGTACTTGGATCTACCGTGATACACTGATCTTTATCCACCAACAGATCCTCCATCTTGAGTTTCCACAACTCAAAACTCTGACCATTAAATTTCTCGATCTCTATCTTTCCACTACTCGCCATCTTCTTTCAACACCATAATTGATCTCGCAGATCTCCCACTGAACAGGGTTTACCACAGGCCTGAGCGAAACCCCTCAGTAACAAAGGCGTCCCCTTGAAGCCAAAACAGCTCTGACACCAAATGTAGGTTTTAACCTCGTACAGAAATTACCTGCACACGAATTCTAAAACACAAAAAATAAGCAATGCGAGAGCATAACACATAAAACACATATACACAGAGATTTCTCTTAGATCCCAAAACCGAGACTACCAGCTTGATTTTTCATAATATTCCTTTCAATGTTATAATACATATTTATACATGCCGAAGCATCCAATACCATGGACCGAAAACCATCGCTTCCAAAAAACATGTGCGAAAATCATGCACAAAACCATAGGTGGGTCCACCCAACCTAACATAGGGTCCAAAACCAAAATTTTCCAGGGCGCTACCCCGGACCCCATAAAGTGGGGTTACATGTACACCTCAAACCCCTTGTGACCCCCCTTCCTCCCCGCTACACAATCAGCGCAACGAAGGGAGGCTCTGGCCCCCCTCTAACCCCTCGGTTAACTACGCAGGCTAGTCGTGGAAAGAATATAACACAACCCAATAGAGGGGGCAACCTCCTTTACATTACACAAATGAACAATTCTTGGATGATACAAATGAAAAAACACAATTTCTATATATAGGAGTCTAAGGTGTCACAATATAATCAAAGCCGACATAACAATAATATTGTAAGTGCACAACTATAACAATAGCGAGCTTCTATGGGGCACAATAATAACAATGTAAGGACTACATGTGCACAACAATACAATAAAGGGGTTGCATTAATAACAATAAGGCGCTACACTAGTAGTATATGGACCTAACAGGATCCCTCCCCTCTCCTCCTCATCGTTTTGTTATTTCCTTTTTATTTATTTATGTTTATATTTTTCATACATTGTATCCTTTTATTTTTGTTTGCAATCTTCCCCTCTTTTTCTTTTTTTTTAATCCTATGTGTTCCTACACCTTTCCCTTTGTTACTTATATATTATAATTGTCCTTATGATATTTATTTATTTATTTAATCAATTATTTATTTTTTAATAATACATTTATTTATTTTTATATTCTCTTCCCTATTTATCTATAAATCTACTTTATTATTTTTCTTTCACTTTTAATCAAATTAAGGTCATTTTCTTTAATTTTAATATATTTTTCAACAACATTGTAAAACTGAATTTTGGTCAATTTCCTTTCTTTAATCTAATTTATAGAATTTTATTTTATTATTTAGGACAATTATTCTCCCATTTTTTATGAATAAAATTCCCCATTTTAATTTCACCTCTTAATTATATATTGGCCATTAAATTTATATTATATATTTGCCATTAAATTTGTATTTTGTTAAATGTTGACCTAATCTCCCCCTTTAACATTCTTATATTCTTTGTTTTGACCTAATTAATTTTAATTATTTATATTCAACTAAAATCTCCCTTAACTTTCTTTTGTTATTTAAATTAAATTTTATTTTTAACAACTAGTTCTTGAATTGGATGCATCTTTGTTATTTATTCTTTTAAACAAATTGATTTTTTTCATCTTGGTCCTGATGATGAACCACATTAGAGGGTTTGAAATGTCAACTAACGAACATTGATGATGTGATTATTCCTAAAGCCAATTCCAAAAAAACAATACAAATTTCTCATATAAACATTTCTTTCTTTTCTAAATAGTGGGAAAATTTATAATAATTTAGTTGTTGAAATCAACAATAAGGACAACTATTATTGGTTGCGATCTATGAGTGCAGACTAACTCATCATTTTTATTCAAGGAAAACCATGCCACATGGAATTACCCATTGGTAATTCGTAAGGGGCTAGGCTTTCACTCCTCAGAGATGTCTCTAGGCCTTGGGTCATTAACTTGTTTCCTTACATTAGAGGAAAGTGAACTCTCAATAAAACAAAATCAATTTTAAAACACATCAAGCCCAAATTTCCTACACAAACTTATAAATCAGTCAAACTGATTATTATTTTTTAAATTTTTGTTTTTTAAATTAAATAAGTAATTTTTGTTAAATTAATTTTTTTTTAATATGAGGTTTAAGATAAGTATGTGCAAATAGGAGTAGATGTTTCCCAATCACTTCAACAAAATTATATGGGAATATCTTTTAAAAAGTCAATAACACCGGCTTAAGGGAAAAATCATAGTATGCTTTTAATTTATGAAATTAAAAGTAGATTTTATGAATAGTTTAAGCGATAACTTTTTTATCGTTTTGTGATTAATTAAAATTAAAAGGAGATATTAAATTGAAATTAATTTAGAAAATACATATTTTTTTTGAATAAAAATGCTGTAATTTATTTGAATGGTACAGATTTAATCTTGATATTCATAAATTTTAAATATTTTTATTGATATTAAAAAAAATTTGTTTATATTATTTTCAAAGTAATTATAATTTTTTTTTTAATTAAATTGATTAATTCGAAAAATTATTATATGAGCAATTGTTAGAATAAATGAGTTAGGGTTTTTTGGGCATGTGGTTACACAAATAGGCATGTCTAATTCTTAGTAGGTCATTCGCAATTTTAATTTAATTAACAATAATTACTAGTGCAACCATATAAATTAAATGGTTGATAAATGTTTATAGGCATCAATTCATAATAGCCCCAAGGGTTAGCTCAGTTGGTCAAGTTCCCGTTACTAAGTACCTCGCTTGTTGGGAGGTCACGGGGTCAAATCTCCTCAACGCCCTTGGGTTTAGGCTCTGTTGTTTGGTCGGTGGGTTGATCTCCATGGGTTTTCCCATGGATGTAGAGGCATCAATTCATAATAAACATTAAATACTTACTTTATCATACATCTCAAGTGGTTAAAATTAATTTAGATTCATCTTAACTTCAGATCTACCAAGTGCCGAGAGGGATCAAACCAAGTGAAAAGAGGTTTGCATCAAGGGATTTGATCCCTTTCGATACTTGGTAGATATCAAGTTAAGATGAATCTAGGTTAGTTTAATTACAACATCTCTACCATACTTGGCTAGAGAGCACTCCTCGGCACAATTAAAAAATCATAAGAATAACTAAATTATAACTTTATTTATATTATTTATATTATTATTATTATGATAAGTTTATCAATTCTATTGATCCATCGAAAATGAATTACATTACATCATAGTACATAAATATTCCCCTAATCATGCTACACAACATTACATTTTTCTTTCATGGACTTAGGCTCCAGGATTATACATTGGCTTGTCTTTCTTTCTTTTCCTTCTCCGAATGTCTATCCAACCCAAGGGATTGTATGAGACAACCACCTCCTTTCCTTGAGATATTCCAATTGTCGAGTGGTCTGGCATATTGTTAGCTTCTTGTCACTATTTGAATAGTCTAATTCACGGGTATGTTTTTTTCCCACTCTTTGCAGATGCCAAAATTATGGTTAAATTTTGTGTCGTACTAATTAACGGTTGAGCTTCCTCCCTTGATGGTTGAGATGGCATATCATGAGTTTGAGTTGGGTTTGCAAGAGCAATGTTGACATCAAAAGTCTTCAGATTCTGAGATATACCCTACTCGTGAACCACAATGGACTTAGAACCATTGGGTCATTTTGGATCTTTGTAACAACCCTCGTCAAAAATCCATGTAATAAAGTTAATAAAGACAAAATAATAACGAAGGTCATGGGACATGTATTCCAAGCTGAATGTTGAGAAAAACATAGTGATGGGGATCACTTGTGATTAATAAATGGCTATGGAAATTGGCAAAGGCAATGACAAATGCAAAGTGAAATTTATTGGCATTTTATTAATGAAAATAATGGAAAATAAAAGAAAAGGGAGGTGAACGGTCACATGTTGCATGTGAGGAGGAAAATGAAGGAAAATGATGGAAAATTAAGAAAATAGAGGCCTCATTGATAAACAAGGCTTATGAGGATCAGTTTGCATCTTTTTGTCAGTTTAGATTTGGAGCTCTCATTCCACTCTCTCTCTCTCATACTCTTGGACACTTAGAGTTTCTTGGAGCACTCTTGGAGGAGTGTGGCATACTTGGTGTTTGGAGAAAGAAGGCAAAAGAAGAGTAGGAAAGCACAAGAGGACATCAGGATCAACAACTACATCAAGTTTTTCTTGCAGGTACTAAGTTGCATGTATGATTTCCTCACTAGTTTTGGCATGCATGGCACATTCATGTAGTTTCTTCGTTATGTTTTTTCATTGGCATAGAGGATAGCCTCGATTGACAATGGTTTTGCCTAGCCTTTCCATTTCCTACATAGCCATGGTGTTGTGGGTTTCTTTCCTTTTGTTCTTTGGTTGGTTCTCATCTTCGTTATGGTTGTAGGTTGAGTTACTAGTTCCTAGAGCCTTGGTTGAACAAACGCTTTGAAATACCTATAACACCTTAGGTTGAGTTACTAGTCCTGGAAGCCTTGGTTGAAAAAACGCTCTCGAGCCCTTGGTGGGTTGAGTTACTAGTCCTGGAAGCCCTAGTTGGACAAACACTATGGAGCCCAACAATAGTTGTGGGTTGAGTTACTAGTACTGAAAGCCTTGGTTCGAACAAACACTCTAGAGCCCTGGACAGCTTGGGTAGAGACCGATCTAGTGATGGTTAGTGATGTCTGACCATGAGGTGGAATCACTAGTTGAGGGTTGAGGAATTTTGGCCTCTAGAAGCCGTGGTTTGTTTTGGTTGATTTCTTTCATGAAATCCCACATTCATGCTTGGAATATGGCGCGAGAGTGATTGGATGAAAGAGAGATTTGGTTCAACCCAATCTATGGTCGGATGGTACATGGAAGTCCCGACTTGGTTAGATTTGCATATGTTAATAAGAGTTCATTTTCCTTTGGTATTTTATGAGTAAATGTGTTTTTCATTATATAGCTTTAACGATTATTTCATCATTGATATATCCCTAGTTATTTTCTAGTTATGAGCATGTTTTATGATAGTCTTGACGTATGGATCTCATCATGTTTTGATTAGTATATGAAATAATAATGAATGAATGACATAATAGAAACAATGCAGTTGTTATGAGGAAACATCAATCCTCCTTGACAATTCTCAGATAAGTATGAGATCCCTATGTTTAGATTTGTTGTTATGACCTATAGATTACATGCTTATGATATGTTTGACAAAATGTCTGTCATGGCTAATGCGGGTAAGGTTAATTCCTTGTTCAAATGTTTTCATTAGTAGCCTTTTTGCAATTTTTTAATCATTTCTGGAAGTTTCATGAAGTTCTGGGAAGTGGCCTAAGTCTTAGCCCTGAAAAAGTGGCTCAAAATCCAGGGTTGTTGGCATAAAACTGCCTGGAAAAGGCCACAGTCGCATGGATTCGTTGTTGTGGGAGTGACTGGAGGGTCCCAGTCACATGAATTCCTTATCATCGGAGTGACTGAAGCTCTAGGTCAAGGAAAAAGAAAGTTCTCTCAAGGGTTGGACACATGAAGGGGTTGGTTTCCTCCTAAAGGTTCTGTAGCTCTTAAGGAGGGTCAGATTGGTCCTTTAATGTTGATTCCACTTCCCTATTTGTACAGCAGGAGTTGAATCATATCATAGTAACTCTTTGTCACATGTTTACCCTAGTGGACCAGTTAGCTTGGGTAAATGAGGGAGGAGGGTGTTATAGAGTGGTATCAAAGCATGGTTCTGTTCTCCTTGGGTGATGTTTGGTTTCCCTTTCTCCTTGGATGAATGTGTTGTCATATGTACATGTCAGTTGCATATGTGTCCTTATGTTAGTGGTCTGTGTGCTTGTTGTGTGTGGATGGTGGTGGTCATGGTTTCCATTGTGATGTCATGTAGAAGTTTACGTTGTTGTTTTCAGAATGTGTTCGTCATGAATGCATGCCAATGTTTGTATGTATTGTGTATGCATGTGTGTCATACATATGTTGTTATGGATGCATTCTTTCTAGTTGTTGTTGTAGTTGTGGCATCATGCATGGTAACTGGTATGATGATTGAGATGGTGTCTATATACCATGATGATTATGATTATACATATATTGTGCTAATTTGGTTGAGCTTGTAAACGAGATATCCTCCCTGAACTAAATTGAAGTACGTTGGTTTGTTTATGATTTGGTTTAGCTGACGTGATATACCTTACAGGAAATGAAGAAAAAAGATGACTAGCAATATGGTAGACTCCAGTTTACGAGATTATCCCTAATAGATCAGATGAGCAACATGGTGATGAGTTCTCCCCTCACATAGCAGACACTCTAAGAAGTTTGAAGGAAAAAATAAGAAGTTGAAAAGAAGATAATGAATGAATCATTCAATCAAAAGAGAGACTTGTTAGGGCACAAGAGAAACAAGCAGAGGTCAATGCAATGATTCTTCAGAGCTTGTCATACTTGTAGAGACAGGGACCGCTTAGAATCAGTCATGGATAGGAGGATAGGACTAATGGAGCATATGGTAGTAGGTCACATGGTGGGAATAGGTTGGATAGAGATGACATAGTCAGAGATGGCAGATATTTGGATACACTTGATAGGCGAGGCAGTGGACAGGAGCTTTACTCTAGTTTTGGTTTAAACATGTATCATGGCCATCATCATTATCATCCTTACAGCAAGAGTGATAGGGGATATTTGTCGGATGAGTTAAAGAAATAAAATCCACCTAAATTTGATGGAGAAATGAAGAATTCATAGGATGCAGAAGAGTGGTTACTTAGGATGAATAAGTTCTTCAGATTGCATGATTACTCAGTGAACATGAACACCATAATAGCTACGTTTAGTCTTAAAGGTAAAGTAGACATCCTGTGGGAAGATGTAAAGAATGTTTGAGGTATTCATGAACCAGAGTTGACTTGGAGTGAGTTTGAGAGACTATTCAGGAAGAAGTATCTATCAGATGGATACTATGATGACAGGGCAAAAAAATTCAATGAGTTCAAGATGAGATTTATGACCGATGTGGAGTACATTAGCAGATTTTTGGATTTATTGAGATATGTGCCTTACCTCAAGGAGGAGAAGGCCAAGATTCAAAGATTAATCAATGGGTGGTTGGTAGCATACAAGGACATGATTGAGTTTGATGAGCCTAGATCATTGGAGGAAGTCATCAGGAAGCTAAATCATTTTTATGAGAAATCAAAGTGTAAATCTGAGACTAATCGGGATTGGAAAGGTAATGAGAATAATAAAGGAAAATGGGATAAGAAGCAAAAAAGGCCTCAGGACACATGTAACAAAGAAAATGCAACACCTCCTAAGAAGTTCAATGCATCTAACAAAGGACACAGATTTCGGTCTAAGGAACATAACCAGGTTGATGGTAGGAATATCTTGCAATGTTGGACTTGTGGATGAGAGCATCGCAGGAGAGATTTTCCATAACATCAGGGTGGTAGACCTCATATCTACAGTGCTCAAGAGGCATAGATAGTGGGGAATGTTGGACAAATTATTCCTCGGATTTATCCAGCATTGGATAATAGGTAGGCAGATCACCAAGCATCTATCATCGAGATGGATGGTAAACTTTGTGATCATGTTGATTCTATTTTGATTAACCCTAGATCACCAGGCATCTATCATCGAGATGGATGGTAAACTTTGTGATCATGTTGATTCTATGTTGATCCTAACCTGGTGGATAAGTGTGGTTTCAATAAAGAAGTGCATGCAGAGTCTTGGTTAGTGTAGTTGGATACAAGTACTAAGAAGATAGTTCATCATTGGGTAAGAGCTTGTGAATTTGAGTTTAATGGTATGCCTACATCAACACATTTGAATGGATTGCTACTGGAATCATATAGTACGTTGTTGGGTATGGATCGGTTGTATGTTCACAAGACCAAGGTGGATCGTTATGGAAAATATATTAACGGTTTGGATGAAAATGGGGAACAAAGAATCTTGCAGGGTAAGAATAGGGCAACACCAGTTAGAATGGTGACAACTATGCAGGCCAAACGCAATCATAGAAAAGAGTGTGTGTTCTTTTCTATACATATTTCCAATGACACAGGTAAGGAAGTTGAGGATGCAGATGTCTTGAGGAGGTATCCAGTTCTACAACAGTTTTAGAATGTATTCTCGGCAGATATTTCAGATTTTCCACCTCACAGGGAAGTGGACTTTTATATTGAGTTGGTACCAGGGGCAGCACCAACATAAAATGTACCATACAAGATGAGCACACCAGAGTTAGTGGAATTGAAGTTGCGATTCAAAGAAATGCTTGACAAGGGATTCATTAGGCCAAGTGTGTCGCTTTGGGGTGCACCAATTTAGTTTGTGAAGAGAATGATCATACTCTCAGGTTGTGCATCGATTATAGGTATTTGAGCAAAGTAACCATCAAGAACATGTATCTATTGTCAAGGATTGATGACTTGGTTGATCAGTTTAAGGGAGCAACATTTTTCTCGAAGATTGACTTGAGATTAAGATACCATTAGGTACGCATTAAAGAAGAGACATCTACAAGACTGCTTTCCAGACTAGGTATGGGAATTATAAGTTTCTTGTAGTTCCTTTTGATTTGACTAATGCTCCAGCTACTTTTATGTGCTTGATGAATAGTGTATTGTGCCCTTATGCAGGAAATTTTGTTATTGTATTCATTGATGATATATTGGTATATTCTAAGAATGAGGAAGAACATGTTGAACACTTAGCAGCAATATTGAGATTGTTGAGAGAGAATCAATTGTATGTTAAGTTCATTAAATGCAGTTTCTTTCAAACAAAGGTAGATTACTTGGGACATGTTGTTTCCAAGGAACACATAATAATCGATCCAGAAAAGATAAGGGTTGTCATGGAGTGGGAAACTCCTAGGAATGTGGATGAGTTAAGAGAATTGATGGGGTTAGCAGGTTATTACATGAGGTTTATCAAGAACTTCTGACAGATTGCTTATCCTATTACATCGTTGCAAAGGAAAGGTACGAAATTTGAATGGACAAAGGAATGTGCAACCAGTTTTGAGAAGTTGAAGCAATTGTTGACAAATGCTCTAGTTCTAAAGATTGCAGATCCAGACAAAGGGTTTGTGGTATGTACAGATTCTTGCAAGAGAGGATTTGGTGGAGTCCTTATGTAGGAAGGACAAGTGGTATGTTATGACTCAAGGAAATTGAATAAGCACGAGCAGAATTATCCGGCACATGATCTTGATTTGGCAGCAATCATCCATGCATTGAAGATGTGGAGGCATTATCTTCTTAGAAGGAGGTTTGTACTGATGAGTGATCATAGTGGATTGACGTATCTATTTGACCAACCAAATCTGAATGCCAGATAAGCTAGATGGTTGACCACAATCAACAAGCTTGACTTTGAGATCGGATACATTAAAGGTAAAGAGAACTGGGTTTCATATGCTCTTAGTAGGAGGATATAGGTGAATCATATAAAACTATGAGCTCCTATGGGACATATTTATAGGATTGGATATTGCAGGCGAGAAATAGGATGATGGGTATAGGGATCTTATGCACAGGTTATAGTAGGGTGCAAGTGATCACGACATGGATTATCGTCTCATAACATATGGCTTGGTCAGATTTACTGACATGATATATGTGCCAGACAAAAATGAAGTCAAGAATCTTATCTTGTGGGAATTTCATGCTAATACATACACAGGTCACTTAGGATATCAGAAGACATTGATAGTTGTGAAGAAGTTTTATTATTGACTAAATTTGAAGAAGGAAGTGGCGGAGTTTGTGGCTAGATGCTTGGATTATCAATAGGTAAAAGCAAAGTGTAAGCATCCAGGTAGTCTACTACAACCGATATTGATTCCAAAGTGGAAATCGGAGGTTATTTCCATGGATTTCATTACAAGTTTGTCAAGGACATCTATACGATATGATTATATTATGGTTGTGGTTGAGAAGTTGACAAAGGTAGCACAGTTCATTCCAATGAAGTCTACATATTCAGTTAATGATGTAGTCTGTGTCTTCATCAAAGATGTAGTGAGGTTGCATGGTGTTCTAAAGAAGATTGTGTCAGACAAGGATGTTAAGTTCACTTCTAAGTTTTGGAAGGAGTTATTTGTAGGTTTGGGTACAAAGTTGGCTTTCACCACAACTTATAATCCGCATACAAATGGACAAACAAAGAGGGTCAACATGATATTGGGGGACATATTGAGGATGTATGTGATGTGTCAACAATGGAGGTGGGAAGAGTATTTTCCACTAGTTGAGTTCACTTACAACAATGGGTATTAGGAGTCACTGAGGATGATTCCATTTGAGGCTTTGTATGGGTGGAGTTGTAATACTCCCATCAATTCGAGTGATCCAATTAACAAGGTGTTGATAGGACTAGGCATGTTGGTAGAGATGGAACAGGAAATGCAAGTAATCAAGAAGAATCTAAAGGAAACATGGGACAATCATAAAAGTTATGCAGATCGGAAAAATATGTTTAAGGAGTTTCATGTTGGGGAACGAGTGTACTTGTGCATCAAGCCTAAGAAGAGATCCTTGATGATTGGACCATGTCCCAAGTTGGAACCTCGATATTGTGGACCTTTCAATATTCTTGAGAGGATTGGACCAGTAGCCTATCGACTTACACTACCTCTGACAGTGAAAGTCCATGATGTTTTCCATGTGTCATTGCTTAAAAAGTATGTTAAATATGTTGATCATGTGATTGACTAGTCTGTATTGCAGGTGGAGCCAGAAGGAGAATTCCAATTGGAACCATAGTGCATTTTGCAAAGAAAGATGCTTATGCTCTGGAACCGAGCAATCGAGCAGGTTAAAGTGCAGTGGAAGCACTTTGAGCCTAATGAAGCTACGTGGGAGATGGTTGATCAGATGTGGGCTATGTATCCTTCTCTATTTGTTGGTTGAGCAAATGTTTTTGGTGTATGTTTTGGTGTAGTATTTTGGTATATGTATATATATGTATATGGATGTAAATATCGCCATGAGTTGCATTATAAAGTTCCAATAAGAGGTATGGGTGTCATGTCGTTACTATTGTCACGTTGTTATATTTCTCATGTTGGTTTGCTACTTAGCAACACGATCATGGTAAATACTGCAACGAGCTAAGTTATAAAGATCCATGAGTAGTATGTTTTTATTTTTAGTGGTATTGTTGGTTGTAGGTGTCATTGAACACCGAGGATAGTGTTCCCCCAAGGGGGAGGGTTTTGTATCAACCCTAGTAAAAAATCCACGTAATAAAGTTAATAAAGGAAAAATAATAACCAAGATCATGGGACATGTATTCCAAGTTGAATGTTGGGAAAAACATAGTGATGGGGATCACTTGTGATTGATAAATGGATATGGAAATTGGAAAAGGCAAAGTGGAATTTATTTGCATTTTATTTATGAAAATAATAGAAAATAGGAGAAAATGGAGGTGAAAGGTCACACGTTGCATGTGAGGAGGAAAATGAAGGAAAATAATGGAAAATGAAGAAAATAGAGGCGTCATTGATAAAAAGGCTTATGAGGATCAATTTGTAGCTTTTTGTCAGTTCAGTTTTGGAGCTCTCATTCCACTCTATCTCTCTCATACTCTTGGACACTTAGATTTTCTTGGATCAGTCTTGGAGGAGTGTGGCATACTTGGGATTTGGAGCAAGAAGGCAAAATAAGAGCAAGAAATCCCAAGAGGACATTGGGATCAACAACTACAATGAGATTTGCTTACACGTACCGAGTTGCATGTATGATTTCTATGCTAGTTTTGGCATGCATGGAACATGCATGTGGTTTTTGGTTATGATTTGTCATTGGCATGGAGGATCGCCTGGATTAACAATGGTTTTGCCTAGCCTTGCCATTTCTAGGATAGCCATGGTGTTGTGGGCTTCTTTCCTTTTATTTTCTGGTTGGTTCTCATGTTCCTTCTGGATGTGGGTTGAGTTACTAGTTCCTAGAGCCTTGGTTGGACAAACACTCTGGAAGCCCAATAAAAACTTCAGTTAAGTTACTAGTCCTGGAAGCCTTGGTTGGAAAAATGCTTTGGAGCCCTTAGTGGGTTGATTTACTAGTCCTGGAAGACCTGGTTGGACAAACGATCTGGAGCCTAATAATAGTTGTGGGTTGAGTTACTAGTCTTGGAAGCCTTGGTTGGAAAAAACACTTCGGAGCCCTAGACAGCTTGGGTAGAGACCGATCTGGTGGTGGTTTGTGATGCCCAACCATGAGGTGGAATCACTGGTTGAGGTTTGAGGTAGTTTGGCCTTTGGAATCCACGGTTTAGTTTGGTTGATTTGTTTCATGAGATCCCACATTCATGCTTGGAATATGGTGCAAGGGTGATTGGCTAAAAGAGAGATTTGGTTTAGCCCAATCTATGGTCAGGTAGTATGTGGAAGTCCCTGACTTGGTTGGCTTTTCATGTGTTAATAAGATCTCCTTTTCCTTTGGTATTTTATGAGTAAATGTGCTTGTCATTATATCGTTTTAACGATTATTTCATCATTGATATATCCCTCATTATTTGTTGGTTATGAGCATGTTTTATGACAGTTTTGATGTATGACTCTCATCATGGTTTAATTAGTATATGAAACAATAATGAATGAATGACCTAATAGATAATAATGCAATTATTGTGAGGAAACCTCAGTCCTCCTTGACGATTCTCATATAAGTATGAGATCCCTATGCTTAGATTTGTTGTTATGACCTGTAGATTACATGCTTATGATATGTTTAACGAAATTCCTGTCATGGCTAGTGGGGGTCAGGTTAATTCATTGTTCAATTGTTTGCATTAGTAACATTGTTTCAATGTTATTTATCATTTCTGGAAGTTTCATGAAGTTCTGGGAAGTGGCCTAAGTCCTAGCCCTAAAAAAGTGCCTCAAAATTTGGGGTTGCTCGCACAAAATTGCCTAAAAAAGGCCACAGTTGCATGGCTTCCTTGCTATAGGAGCAACTGGAGGGCTCTAGTCACATGCATGCCTTGTCATGGGAGCAACTGAGGCTATAGGTTAGGGGAAAATCAAGTCTCTCAGGGGTTGGACACCTGAAGGGGTTGGTTGCCTCCTGAAGTTTCTGTAGCTCCTGAGGAGGGTCAGATTGGTCTTGTCATGTTGGCTCCACCTCCCTAACTATATAGGGGGAGTTGAATCATATCATAGTAACTCTTCATCACATGTTTACCCTGGTGGGCCGGTTAGCTTGGGTAAATGTGGGAGGAGGGTGTTACAATCTTGCCATCCATGATTTTTCTTCTTGGCTTTACAGTGCAAAGAGGTGCCTTGTGAATATGGAAAAACACTCTGTAGATTTTTGGGCTACTGCAAAGATCTACAGTGAAAATATGTATTTTCATAATCCATAGATTGGGAGTAAACCATATTTCCCCATTTAATGAGGATTTTATCCGGGAAACCTTCACTAAGGTCCACTTCAACATAAATGCGATTGAGTGTGTGAATTCCTTTCATAATCCTTTCTAGATCATTCTTGATGAAGTGGCCTAACATATTTCCCAAATATTTTAAGATAGTTGGATGTGTCAAATGGATGCACAAACTGGGAAACCTCACCCATACTAGAGCTACTAGATTTGACATAGATAAAGGATTAAAATTTATAACCAGGGTTGAAGGGAGAGACCAAATTGACACCAAAAGTAGGGTCCCTTATCAAAAGCATTATGTTGTTCCTTTATCTTCTGAAAAATAAAAATAAAAAATCCTTTTGAGCATAAATGTACCCCAACATATGGAGAGTAATTTTGGTGAACCCACTCCTTGAGAGTCAATGAAGAAGCCCAAAACCCATTGAAATGACACATAAGCGCTTTTTGTTCGTAATTTGCAGCTATGAAACTGGATGCAATATTTTTCACCTCAAGGGAGGGGGTTTCAACTAACTACTCCACCAAAAATGTAGACTTAGAGAGATCTTTAAGGTTTGACAAAGGAGGCCTTGGTTTTAGAGCATCTTTAAATGACCTTGGTGGGGTTGAGGTGGATGCACCTCCCATTTTGGCTTCACCTTTAACTCTTGCTACCATGTAAACCATGACATCCTTAGAAATGTCATATTCATTGAGGATCTTTTGATCTTGAAGCTATCGTCCTTCATGAATGAGCCAAAATAATTCATGAAGAATATCCATCTTCTTATATACCATTTTGACAAGCAAGAAGACAAGATATGAGTTTGAAATTTTTGAGAAATGACAACAAGAAATCCCAGTTTAATTTGTCCTTGAATTACATTGTGTATTAAAATCGAATTCTATTCTCATAGCAACTTGTAAATAGTTAATTAAATTTTTAACTTAATTAGTTTAGGAATTTCGAGTTGGAAGTCTTTTGAAAGTCATTTAAGTGTTCTCCATAAATTTTAGGGGTCTAGTATGTTTTAATTTGAGTTGTAATTAGATAACTCAGTTTACTGAGTTATAGTCAGTTAAACTAGTTCTGACTATTAGTTGTGTGATTTACTAAGTTGTAAATATCATGCATGCAATCAAGAAGAGGATGTAATTAGGATTGCACAGTTTTGGAAGCATGAATTCCCTTTAAATATGGGTTATTCATCCTAGGAATTGCACAAGGAAAAATGGGTTTGGCAGGTAGTGGAAATTGGCTAAGTGTTGGCTAAGAGTGGGCTTGTGAGGTAGAGAGTTGAGCATACTTGTGCAGAATTGTTCTTGTGAGAACAAGATTTGTATCTTCACTCATATTTCTGATTAATGCAATACAGATAGGCAGGGTTTTGAGCAGTGGCTTTCCCTAGAAAAACTTATTGTGTTATGTGCCATTGATTTGTCTTCCTCTTGTTCATATTGTTTTCATCGATCTATTGGCTTCCACTAGTTGAAATTAGAAGGAGATTCTTGTCTAGTGCTTTAGTAAATTGAATGAGCTTGTGAATCTATAGGAAATTCTACATGGTATCGGAGTTGAATTCAATATACTAGAGGATATTTCGAAGTTTTGAGTTTTGGGTTACAGGTGAAATTTGAATTTGCAATACATACTTCAGGATCGACAGATGGAGTTCTATGGTTTGCGACTTGAGTATGCCTTGGAAGGAGGCTCGAACTATATATCCTGGAGCGACAAAATGGAGGTTGTGTTGGAGGATGATGGATTGAAGGGATTAATTGATTAAAACATTCCTAATCCAGCAACATCAGATGCATATAATCTGGTCAAATGGAAGAAGTGTGCAATGAAGGCGAGGCAGATAATCCTTGAGGGAGTTCGAGACCACATTGTCTCGAGTCTCCATGGAAAGGAAACTTTGTATGCTATGTGGAAATCATTGACATACTTGTATCATAATAGAAGTGACCAAAGGAAATTGGCACTGAAGGACAAACTACAAAAAATCAAAATGGAGAAAGGCAAGACTATTCCAAAATACTTGACCAAGTTCACTCAATGTCGTGATGAACTTGAAAGTGTTGGAATCACGGTTTTCGAGGATGATATGGTGAGTCTTTCTCTACTCGGACTCCCAAAGAGTTGGCATAGTTATCAAGGCTTTATCAATGGTCGGGAGAAGCTACCAGATTAGGAACGACTATGGTTGGATTTGAGGCAGGAGGAAATCAGGAGGAACACCAGGGATATCTCTTCATCAAAGGCTAATGATAAAAAGAATCGTGCCTTAGAGATTAAGGTGAAGAAGGAGAAAGGGAAAGATTCCCATTCCAAATCGGATTCTTGTCATGGAGGCAAGAAGAAAGACATGATGAAAGTGAAATTCTTTCATTGTCACAAGCTGGATCATTTTGCTACAAATTGTCCACTCAAGAAGTCCAAGAAGAAGTCCTCAAAAGGAGCGGTGGGTGAGGCTTTTGCCTCTCAATTCAAATTGGAATTTTCCCTCATTGCATGCATGGTGTCATCAATGATCGGAAGTGTATGGTACTTAGACATTGGAGCTTCATTCCACATGACTGGAGATAAGGAGTTATTCAGTGACCTGGAGGAGAAAGATCTCTAGATTCATATCGAGATGGGTGACGACGGGAGGTATAGCGATATTGGATTGGGCATAGTTACTTTTCAGAGGGAGCATGGGGCTCCACTCACCATGAAGAATGTTATTTATGTGCCCGGGTTGAAGAAGAACTTGGTATCCATTTCCATGCTTGAGGATAGAGGCTATGATGTGATCTTCTCAAAAGGAAAGGTGTTCCTTCAACACATAGCCATGGGTCAAGTAAAGAAGATATGGATTCGGGTTAAGAATCTTTATAAGCTGGAGGTAGAGGATTATGATGCTTTGAGCACGAAAGCAGAGATGGTACAACGCTAAGACGTTGGGTCACTTGCATCATGGGGATTTAAAGATCATGAAACAAATCTCCACCAGTTTGCCCAAAGGTACACTAGAGCAAGTTGATACATGCAAGGGGTGTACTTTGAGTAAATACATCAATTCTTCCTCTCATGAAATAGACATTAGAGCAGAGGCTATTCTAGAGTGAGTCCATTTAGATGTATGTGGCCCGTTCTCAACAACATCCACGACCAAACACATGTATTATGTTATATTTGTTGATGACTTTTCTCGAAAATGCTGGATATTTTTCATGCAGAAAAAGGATCAAACCTTCACTGTAAAGTTTTGTGAGTTTAAATAATTGGTGGAGAAAGAGTCGAGCAAGAAGGTTAAATATCAAAGGAGTGACAACGGTGGTGAGTATGTCTTAAACGAGTTTAAGTACTTCCTGCAATGGAAGGAATTAAATGGGAGTTGACAACACCCCATAACCCTCGGCAGAATGGGATGTCTGAGAATATGAACAAAAGCATAGTAGGGGTAGTGAGGGCAATGTTGCATGATCAGTGCCTACCACTACACTTGTGGGCTGAGGCATACAACACAATGGTTTATGTTCAAAACCGTAGCTTGCATTGTATACTTGGGATGAACACACTAGAGGAGGCTTATACCGGTAAGAGGCTAGATGTTGGTCACTTCAAGATTTTTGGGTCATCGGTATATTTCCATGTGACAAAAGATGCATGGAAGAAGTTGGATCCAACAACAGAGTTGGGGATATTTGTGGGGCACACTGATACACCTCACAACTATCGAGTGTACTTGTCGACCAACATGATGACAACGGTTTGTAGGGATGTCAGATTCGATGAGGAGAAGGCCATGCGAGTTTCCCTTGAGAGGAAGCTTCAACTACATGCGGCTGAGGAGCTTTTAGCTCCTAAGGTTGAGGAGCCTCAGATTGATGTGGAGAAACCACATGCATAGGATTTGGGAGTGGAGACATCCACTCAGGCAGAGTCTTCTAGAGATGGGAGAAAGCGCACTAAAGGGGCAGAGAGATTATTGTCAGATACTAGAGAGAATGTGGGAGCACCCACATTATACTGCAGACAGAGGAGGTCACTTGATAGGTACACTGAATATATGGCTCTTATGAGTGGATGTGTTGTGATAGAGCCATCTTCCTTTGAGGAAGCAGTGCAACATTTGACTTGGGTTGATGCCATGGTGGAGGAGTATGACTCCATAGTTCGTAACAATGTTTGGGATGTGGTCCCAAGACCGAAGGACAAATCAGTGGTGAGCTCCTGTTGGCTTTACAAGATAAAGCAAGCTGCAGATGGTAGTGTGGAGAAGCATAAGGCTAGATTTGTGGCCCGTGACTTTTCACACTATGATGAGACCTTTGCTCTTGTTGCAAGGTACTCATTGATCAGATCTATATTTGCACTGTCAGCGCAGATGGGTTGGAAGATACATCAGATGGATGTGAGGACAACCTTCCTTAATGGCATGATTGAGGAAGAGGTGTACATAGAGCAAATTGAAGGTTTTGAAACCTTTGACCATGAGTCGCATGTGTGCCAGCTTAAGAGAGTGTTGTATGGGTTGAAGCAAGCACCTCATGCTTGGTGCACTATAATATATAGCTACTTCACTGAGTTAGGCTTCACAAAGAGCGAAGCGGATGCAAACTTGTACTACATAGTGGTGGAAGGTAAAATGTTTATCATTGTAGTGGATGTTGATGATCTCATACTGACAGGTGATGATCAGCTGATCAAATATTGCAAGGAGGACCTTGCAAGAGAGTTTGATATGAAGGACTTGGGGCTCATGCATTACTTTCTGGGCATGGAAGTATGGCAAGGTGATGGGGAGTTGTTTGTGTCTCAAGACAAGTATGCCAACGAGATACTCAAGAGGTTCTGCATGGAGAGCTGCAAGCCTATGGAGACTCCTCTAGATGGTAACTAGAGGAAGGAGGATGCTACTTCGGGAGAGGTAGTTGAAGCTATTGTTTACAGGTAGCTTATGGGTTCACTCATGTACTTGGTGAACACACGACCGAATTTATGCTATGCAGTTAACCAACTTAGTCAAGTGATGGTTAGGCCTACAAAGCTATACTAGAAGGCGACAAAGAATGTATTTAGATACCTTAGGGGCACTACTCAGTACATATTATGGTACAAATGGATAGAGGAGTGAAGCTTCAAGGCCTCATGGATGCAGATTGGGTGAGGAGTCTATCCGATCGGAAAAGCACAACGGGAGGGATTTTCAGTATCAGGTCAGCGATAATTTCTTGGTACAACAGGAAACAAAGATTGGTTGCACTCAGTTCGGCAGAGGCAGAGTACATGGCTGCAAGTTAGGCAACATGTGAAGACATATGGATGAGGAAGATCCTAGTTGGTCTATTTGGTTAGCAGATGGATCTGATAATGATTTACTGCGATAATCAGAGTTGTATCAAACTCTATGAAAACCCATTTTTTCATGATAGGTCCAAGCACATTGATATCCGATATCATCAACTACGGGATTGTGTATTGAGGCAGATTATGTTGTTGGAGTACATTCCCATGGAGGAGAAAGATGCTAGCATTTTGACAAAGGCATTGTCAAGATGCAAATTTGAGTTTCACAGAGTTAGGGTCGGGGCAACAGATAATCCCTTTCTTGTTGAAAGGGAGTGCTAAGAAATGGCAACAAGGAATTTCAGTTTAGTTTGTCCTTGAATTAAACTGTGAATTAAAATCGAATTCTATTCTCATAGAAACTTGTAAATAGTTAATTAAGTTTAATTAACTTAATTAGCTTAGGAATTTCGAGTTGGAAGTCTTTTGGAAGTCATGTAAGTGTTCTCCCTAAATTTTAGGGGTCCAGTATGAGTTTATTTGAGTTGTAATTAGATAAGTCAGTTTATTGAGTTATAGTTAGTTAAACTAGTTCTAACTATTTGTTGAACTAGTAGAGGATTAGCAGTCAGTTAGTGCACTGGTGCATCCATAAGTGCTACTCCAGATAACTGAAGATTCACTCATTGGAAACTCATGCATGCCAGTCGTGAGAAAGACCCAGTTGAGACTAGAGTGTAGGGACAATGTACTATCATGTGTGATTTACTGAGTTGTAAATACCATGCTGTAATCAATAAGAGGACCTAATTAGGATTGCACAATTTTGGAAGCATGAATTCCCTTTGAATACGGGCTATTCATCTTAGGAATTGTGCAAGGAAATAGGGGCTTGACAAGCAGTGGAATTTGGCTAAGTGTTGGCTAAGAGCGAGTTTGTGAGGCAGAGAGTTGAGCATACTTGTGCAGAATTGTTCTTGTGAGAACAAGCTTTGTATCTTCACTCATATTTCTGATTAAGGCAATACAGATAGGCAGGGTTTTGAGCAGTGGCTTTCCCCAGAAAAACTTATTGTATTATGTGTCATTGATTTGTCTTCCTCTTGTTCATATTGTTTTCATCGATCTATTAGCTTCTGTTGGTTGAAAGTAGAAGTGGATTCTTGTCTTGTGCTTTACTAAATTGCACGAGCTTGTGAATCTACATGAAAATCAACAGAAACTTGCAAACACAAGGATTCCCTTGAGATTGGTTTCACCAGGATTAGGAAACTCTCTAGATTTGAGCTCTAGATCGCTGAAAATCCTGCATTTCCAAACACTTAAGCATCGATCATTCTTGAAACCCTACCATAGTAATTTTTTAATGTTAGTTACATTATTATTATTATTATTATTCATAAAAAATTAATATATAATATTAGACATATATACATTTAAAAAACATGTAACAAAACTCTTAACCTTGGAGATTCATAAGATTTGTTACAATATCATGGCTAATACCATGGCTTATCAATACAATATGCCCAAAAAATCACAACTCATTTGATATGATTCTTGTTCACACCACAATTAAAAAAAAAAAAAAACAAACAAACAAACAAACAAAAAACAAAAACAAAAAAAACAAAACAAAACAAAAACAAAAACAAAAAAAACATTACTGCTTTGGAAATAAATCACAACCTTTGATTTATGTATACTACTAAGAATAGAAACATGTCCATCCACATAATTAGGTGGATGGTAGAGATTTAACTTTTGTGGAATATGTCGGAATATTCATAGTAATATTCACATATTAAAGATTAAAATTCATCTACAAGTTAATTATGCTCTTTTAATTAATTTATTTCTAATTAATTAAGGAACATGTTATATTAGACATGTGGTATTGATAAGCCATGATATTGTAAAAAGAGTTGTTTACAAGTTAAAAATTTCCAAAAAGTGGAGGTGAATCTTCAT
>APFE031740327.1:4460-108529 GCA_000404065.3 Pinus taeda | reverse complement strand
ATATGTAATATTTAAAAATAATATTACAAATTAATGAAATAATCAATATTAAATTTTAGGAAAAAAATTATATAAATGATATTCAAATATATTAATTTTTTTAAGTCCTTCAACCTCAAAAAGCACTCGCATAACACTTTTGAGAATCGACAAAAACAAGCTTCGGGATTTGCACGACACATGAACCCTCCCCCTGAATACCCTCTCCAACAAACACTTAGTCCGTCACTTAATCACTGTTGTTCATTCACTTTTCTAATCCGACTTAGGAGAATCATATCACTCCATAAAGTAGCCAGATGTTAACCCCCCTCGACCCCACCAAACCGCTCGCCTCATCTCGATCGTTGATTGGGCATTCCCAGGCTAGACGGTAGCGCTGACCATCACTCGCCTGAAATGACCGAAGTTTAATGTGCGATGAGGGTGGTTTTCATATCTGTCCCTCATCCACGTGTCAATAGGTGTATGGTATCGCTGCCCCAACTGCAAAACCACCTTCGGCTTGAAAAGGGTGCGATCGCACCAAAGCCACTCTAGAAGTGGTTTTAACTCCCAAACCTGGTGCGATCGCACCAGAATAATGCCAGGCGCTGGCATATTTTTCCTTCCAGATGCTTGCCCATTGAGCCTTAAGATCCTTAACCCACCGCCACCAAAGCTTGGCCCCAAGAACCTTATCGAGAATCTCTAGATCATACAATCCTAGACCTCCTTGGTTCTTAGGTTTACAGATCTTTTCCCATGACACTAAAGCCCATTTTTTTCCTTGTTTCCTCCTTGCCCCAAAGAAAGTATCTTTGTATAGTATTAAATTGTTGTAAGACTCCGAGAACTGATAGCATAAAGATTGGGATAGCTTGGAGCACAACCTTTGTAAGGATCAGTCTACTAGCCAGATTTAAAAACCTGAATGCCCATTTTTTGACCTTATCTTGCATCTTGATTATTAATGGTTCCCATATGCTCTTATGTAAAGGTTTGGCCGTTAGAGGAACTCCCAAATACTTAGAGGGGAGGGACTCTCTTTGAAAGCCAAGACTTCTAGAAACATTTCTCTGAATGGCAATGTGGGTGTTAAAGAATTTTTTTTTTTTGATTTGGTAAGATTGACCTCCATACTTGTAGCCATAGCAAATTTATTTAAAATTTGTTTGTAAGCCAACGCTTCTTTGACTGTGGGAATTCCCTGTAACATGGTATCATCAACAAACTGTTGATGGGTCAGGGCTTGACCATTCTTTGATAATTGGAGTCCTCGAATTTTGCCCATTGCCTTGACATGCTTAATGGACCACCCCAGCCCTTCCATTATGGGGATGAAAAGAAAAGGAGAGAGCGGATCCCCTTGTCTGAGTCCTCTAGAAGGAAGAAAAATTTCAGAGGAAGAGCCATTAACTAAAATTGAAAAGCTAGAGGAAGTCACCAAGGCCATGACCCATGTGATCCAATTATGATCAAAACCATATGCGCTGAGCATTTTCTTGATATATGTCCATTTTACTTTATCATAAGCTTTGGATATGTCCAATTGCATAATCATACTCGCTTTCCTTTTACTGGTTAACGAGTGAACTACTTCATGAGCTTGAATGATGTTATCTAGAATTTGTCTGCCTTCCACGTACCCAGATTGTTCCCCCGAAACCAGCGTAGGTAGCAAAGGTTGGAGTCTGTTGGCCACTACCTTGGAAATTATCTTGTATACTACATTGCATAAGGCTATGGGCCTGTATCTCTCTGGAATTTGAGCATTATCCTACTTTGGAATTAAGGCGATGAAGGAGGTGTTGAGAGCTTTCAAAATAGTTCTATTCAGCCTGGAATCTTCCACTACCCTCACAATGTCCTTTTTGACAATGTTCCAACAAACTTTGAAGAAATCCACATTGAATCCATCCGGACATGGAGCTTTGCCTTTTTGCATTTCCTTAAGTACCTCAGTGACCTCCCTTTCCGTTACCAGTCTGTTTAGATTACTGTTGTCCTCTCTGGAAACCAACTTGGGGATGTGTTTAGTGAAGTCTTTGATGAAAGGTTCCCTTACTAAGGAGTTTTCCTGGGCAATACCTCAGAAGTGTCTTACTAACACAGCTTCTATATCCACACGAGATTGGTGATTCCTTTAGCCATTGAACTCAAGATTTTTGTTTCCAAAAAATTTCCTCTTGTTTACACAACTTTTCCCATTCTTGATGATGTTTATCTACTTTATCATTTTTTTCCTTATCAAATCCTTCCTTGATCAAAGCTTGGTTGAGGAATCTTTATTTAGAGCTCTAGTGCCCCCCTTTTTCTCCGAGAGAGATCAAATCATATTGAAGTCTCCTCCTATGACCCAGGATAACCCTTGATGCCTAGCCCGGAGATCCACCAAGGAGTCTAAAAACCGGCTTTTGTCATCTAACCTTTGGGGGCCATAAACATTCGTTACTAGGTAAGTGTCCCTGTCTCCTACAAGCTGTATGACCACTGATAAATAATTCCTTGTTGCCTCCACATCAATTATTCCAATCTTTTGGGGATTCTAGAGAGTGAGGATGCCCCCTGCTGTGTTTTCAGCTTTAACTTCTAGAAACTCAAATTTGTTGAGCCATTTACTATGTATTTGTCTCAACTTTTGAATGAGCATTTCGTTTCTTGGACAAAAATTATATCCGGGGCTGCTTGCTGCATTCTGTTATTCAACAATCTCTGTTTTCTCTTACTGCCTAGACCTCTAATATTCTAAGTTGTGAACTTCATGATTAAAGATTGGTAAAGGAGTAACTGGTTAGATCTTTCATCTTACCTGAGTCTACCATGAGCTTTCCACATTCCATCAGGAGCTCGTTCTGCTTTTTCCTGCCTCTTTTTTTTCCTGGATTTCTCAGTGCTAGCCCTGGAGTAGTTTTGACTGCTTTCCCCCCTTCATTTCTCTGTCTTTCAGTGTTGCTTCGTTCCTCCAAACCCTTGGCCTGAGTTTTCCATAGGAATAACTACTGTATTCTATTGATCTTTTCTTGTGGTAGTGATTCTACCCTGCCCGAAGTTCCCTAATTCAAGAACCCTTCTAGATCTAGGTTTTCTCTGTCCAGAATATCCTGTAGTTCATTGTCTTCCGTTTCCATCTCACTCTGGTTCATTTCCTGATCCATTTCCAGTTCTGAATCACTCATCATGTTTCCCTTCCGTTCTTCATTTTCCTGTGTGTGGTCATTTTCTGCTCCCTTATCCTTCTTCTAATTACCTTCCTTCATTACTTGATCTGCTACTGCTATTTCTTCATCCTCTTCAAGAACCTGGAATTGATTATGACTAGCCTTTTTTCCTTTCACTTGGTGTTGCTTTGGCCCTTTTTTGCCACCTTTTCCTTTAGGAACCACTTTGTGAAAATTGTTTGCGTCTTTCGTTGTGTTAGTATTTCCTTTGATTTCTACTTTAGTGAGAGGGCAGTCTCTTAGAAGGTGTCCGTGTTCATGGCATCTACGACATCTAAATGGAATATGCTCGTAGTCTACTGTTTGCACCCATTCCTCGTCGTAAACCTCCAAGATGACTTCATCCGAGAGAGCTCCAGATAGATCCATCTCCACACAGATCCTTGCAAAGGATGTATATTTTCCCCTCCTTGTGGCTTCACCAGCTTTGACGAACCTTCCGAATTTATTGCCTATGGCAGCGAGCGATTCTATTTGCTAATAATCAAGAGGTAGAGAATAGAGTCTTACCCAAACCGGGAC
This sequence comes from Pinus taeda, assembly GCA_000404065.3. Taxonomy (NCBI): domain Eukaryota; kingdom Viridiplantae; phylum Streptophyta; class Pinopsida; order Pinales; family Pinaceae; genus Pinus; species Pinus taeda. The sequence continues at coordinate 104,807 of APFE031740327.1, read as the reverse complement.
TGAAGTGAAAGTTTCCCTCTTCGGAACGAAATTCATCATCCATGGCCTTATGTAGAGCTCTGTTGCTGTATAAAAGTAAGACCCGCCTTCAAACACTCTATCTTTATCCTCAATATTGGTGAACACTACAGTGAAGAAACCCTTGGATCCTAGGTGAAGATCAATGCTTCCTTTAGGCTTCCAGTAGTATCTGATCCAAGTTTGCAACGCTTTTTTAGTGGGCCATAACTCCATGAATTTGCATATGATTGCATAAGTCTGCATGTGCTCCCTGTGCGCCTGTAGCGCTAGATTATTTAATACCACTCTAGGAGTGATTTCAGCCTTGGGTTTGCATGGTCCCTTCTGTTTTTTGTCTTTTGTTCCCTGTTTTTTGTCAGTTTCCTCTTTGTCTTTTGTGTTTTCCTTCTCCTTCGAAATGGAACCATCTGTTTCCTCTTCCTTGTTTCTCCTTCCTTCCTCATCGTTACCTCTGCCTCTATCCAGGGGTTTCTTGTGTTTGTTGGCCATCGCCTCCTTGTAGGAAGGAGTAGATATCCCTCCTCTGTGCCCATCCATGAGGAAAATCCCTCAGAGAACCAAAACCCTGGTTGCTTCCGCTGTGCTCCTGTTCCCGCTCGTCCGCTTTCTCGAAAATCTGATTCCAAAAGGTGAGCGGGCTTGGCCCAGGCAAGTATCCCTGCGACTAGTCAACGCCCTCGCGCAGGTTTGAGCACCTAATTGCTTACTATAATTACTAAACAAAATACATAGTAAACCATGAATACTAATTTCAATGAATTCATTAGACATTTTATCAATATAAAATTAATTTTAAAACAATGTTTTTAACATAATTACATTTTGGGAACTTGTAAAAAAGAAAACAAATAACATAATAAAAGAACATAATAACAAATATCATTTTCTTTTTGTAGCATAAAGGTGAGACATCCAGACTCATGATCCCCTCATCTTGACATTAGCTTCTTTCTAAATTTGTCTAAAGCTAGATGACCCCTAATTAATGCATTGTTTTATAGATAAATTGAATGTTATCGATCATTTCTGATTCAAAACCATGTACATAGTCCAACAAGATTCAAATGCACCACATCTTAAACCACATCAAAACCACATCTTAAACTACATCAAAACTACACCACCACATCTTAAACTTCATCAAAACTGAGAAACTTGTGTTTGAAGATAATTATTTGACACCAAAATTTTTATAATGTGTACATTGGGGTTGCATTCATCAGGGATATACTAGAGATGCTATTTTGGGCTTGAGATTGTAGGTGGAGTAATACAATTTGAATGCATGAACAAGATTGTTCATAAAAAAACCATAGATTGGGGTTGCATTAATCAATAACATAGTAGATATGCTATTTTGGGCTTGAATCTGGAGGTGGAGTAAAACAATTTGAATGCATGAATAATATTGTTCATAGAATATATGCACAAAAGGGGTTTCACAGTTGTCTTTTTAAACATAAAGCGAGATATTCAAACTCATGATCCCCTCGTCTTGACATTAGCTAATTTCTAAATTTCTTTAATGCTACATGGTCCCTTATTAATGCAATGTGTTATGTGTTATAGATAAACTAAAAGTTGTTATACATTTCCTACTCAAATCCATGTACACAATCCAACAAGATTCAAATGCACCAACGCATCTTAAATTTCATCAAAGCTGAAAAACTTTTATTTGAAGATAATTGTTTGACGCCAAGATTTTTACAATATACAGCTTGTAATTGCATTCATCTTTAAGGATATGCATAAATTGAGCCCTAATAATTTGAGTATAAGTGAATGAAAGAGAGGTGATGAGAAACAAAACAAGTACAATGATAACAATCTAACACAACACACTTCCTTTACTTAAATCTTTAACAAATACAATTGAGCTTGCTAATAATTTGAGAGTATAATTGTGAATGAAAAAGAGGTGATGAGAAGCAAAACAAGTACAATGATAACAATCGTACACAACACACTTCTTTTACTTGAGTGTTTAACAAATACAATATTAACAATCTCAACTAGTGTAACTAATAAATGAATAAGTGTATTACAATGTGTTATGTTGTATGTGTTTTTAAGGGTCTATAAACACTAGCTTCTTTCTAAATTTGTCTAAAGTTAGATGGCCCCTAATTAATGCATTGTTGTATAGATAAATTGAATGTTATTGTTCATTTCCTATTCAAAACCATGTACATAGTCCAACAAGATTCAAATGCACCACATCTTAAACTACATCAAAACTGCACCACCACATCTTAAACTTCATCAAAATTGAGAAACTTGTGTTTGAAGATAATTATTTGACACCAAAAATTGTATAATGTGCACATTAGGGTTGCATTCATCAGTAACATACTAGAGATGCTATTTTGGGCTTGAGATTGTAGGTGGAGTAATACAATTTGAATGCATGGACAAGATTGTTCATAAAAAAATCATAGATTGGGGTTGCATTAATCAAGAACATAGTAGATATGCTATTTTGGGCTTGACTCTGTAGGTGGAGTAAAACAATTTGAATGCATGAATAAGATTGTTCATAGAATATGTACACAAAAGGGGGTTCACAATTGTTTTTTTAAACATAAAGTGAGATATTCAAACTCATGATCCCCTCGTCTTGACATTAGCTAATTTCTAAATTTATTTAAAGCTACATGGCCCCTTATTAATGCAATGTGTTATGTGTTATAGATAAACTAAACGTTATTATACTTCCTTTACTTGAATCTTTAACAAATACAATTGAGCCTACTAATAATTTGAGAGTATAATTGTGAATGAAAAAGCGCTGATGAGAAGAAAAACAAGTACAATCATAACAATCGAACACAACACACTTCTTTTACTTGAATGTTTAACAAATACAATATTAACAATCTCAATTAGCGTAATTCTAATAAATGAATAAGTGTATTACAATGTGTTAAGTTGTATGTGTTTATAAGGGTCTATAACACCTTCACCTTACAATTCCTTTTATAATAAATCCTTTCAAATTCTATAGATATAACTATTAAGATTTATCTTACCTTATCAATTTGAGGTCTAAATTGAAATTTGACCCAACCATTATTGGTTTCCCTTGTTGGAAATGCATGCTTTATTTTTGTCATCTATTAAAATTAACGCTAACATAAAACTAATTATTCATGCTCATGAACATCTTGTGAGCATCATTATTGATAGACACATATAACAAGATAACACACTTTATATGAAATGGTGTTATGTAGTTTCTAGAATTTTAACTAAAAATTATTTATTTTAATCAATACATATTTTTCTTATAAATTGTTTTAATATCAAATGTGTATAATAATGATATGGTAGTTGTATTAGTTCCAAGACACATGGTTTCATGTGGTATGGAAGTGTTTAAAAAATATTTCTTATACATTGGTGATACTCAACACCTAGAAGTGCTAGGCATTTTTTGAAGGTGGGTGGGGAGCGGGGGGGGGGGGAATAAAAGTTGATGATTTTGTCTCCTTATTGTTTTTTAAAACTACGAGTTGTGTTGTAAATTAATCTATAAAGTTTTTTTTTTTTTTCAATTCAAGGTCTAGAGATTTAATTTAAGCAATAACATAAGTTGGCATTTGCACTTCCAATTTCCCATCATTTAGATATCTAAATTTTTTATTTCTTCATGTAAATCTTCACATAAAAATAGAGATCCCAATTATAAAAGCTTACCCAATGGAAACAATATTAAGATTTCTCTTTTACTCAAATTGGGCTACATTTAGATCACATACCATATCACCTCACTCTTCATCTATGCTTTTTTTTCATATGCTACAGACTTACGACGCTTTCTTTGCAACATTTGGTGCAATTGCTAGTATATAAAAAAGTAAGAGTTAAATTATATATTGATATATTTTTTAAAGAAATTGATTTTATCCATTAATGTAATTTTTGAAGGTTTTATAGGCATATTTTTCAATCATTTTTTTTTCAAAATTTGGTAAATATTTGTTTTTTTTGTTAAACGAGGGTTTGTTGCTTTTCCACTAACTTTGCATCCAAGGAATCCTCATTGGTGACCAAAGGAATCACATTAGCAGTCAATTTTTCCTTCTTAGATTCTGTTGTTGTGGCCACATATTCTTTGACTAAATCTACTTCCTTATTGTCTTCTGTTTTTTTTCTTGTCTTGAAGGTCTTCTTCTGCTTAGATTATGTTGTCATGGCCATTGACTCTTTGATTGAATCTGCTTCCTTCTTGTCTTCTGGTTTTTTCTTGTCTTGAAGGTCTTCTTCTTTGAGTACCGTATAGTGATTACCTTGTGCACGTTCCTACCATTTGGGCCTTTGGGGTCTTTTTCAGTCTTTCCTATTTTGAGAACGCTTGGGGCAATTTTTAATTGCATGCCATGTTTCATAGCATGCTCTACACTGAAATGAAATACTCTCATAGTTGAGCTTTTGGAACCAAACATAGTTTGGAGCCATCAATTAATATTTGTGGGAAAACCCTTGTTTAATTCCATCTCCACACAAATGTGGGCATAAGTAGTTTTGAAAAAAATTCCCAATGCATTCCCAATAGAGGAAAGCGATGCGTGGTTCCAAAAATGCAAGGGAAGATTTAGAAACCTTACCCAAAGTGAGGCTATAGATATTGATGTTGTTACTTGATCGAAAGTGGGAGTCCAGGGCTACATGAAGATGGAAAATTTAAGGATGGAATTTTTTTAAAGTTACTTTGGTGAATATTATAAATATTTGGCAATATTTCTATAAAAAATATTCAAATTTATAAAGATTTTATAAATTACAAAAAAAATAGTGATTTTTAAGGTAAAATAACTTTATATGAATTAACTTTAAAAACAAGAAAAGAGAAAAAAACAAATTGACATTATTTTATTAATAAAATCATGGAAATATTAGACCACCCCATAAATATTAGCTCCTAAAATGTTGTAATAATATATATATATTTGGAGGAAGCATTATTGGTAACTTTTGGTTATATATATTATATTATTATATATATATATAATATATATATATATATATATATATATATATATATTATAGTATATATAACCAAAAGCCTACCATAATGCTTCCTTCATTAACTAAACCCTACACAAAAAAAACTCACTAGTATCTTTGTATAATAAAAGAATTCATTTTCACTCTACATTTCCCTATTTATTTTGGTTGTTGAAAGTTAAGTCATTTTTTTTTCTTCATGGTTCAATGTTCCATATTTGTTTTTGAAATTTGATATTTGTAATAGAATATTAGACTTTTAAATTATATATGAACCCAAAGAAGCCAAAATACCTCTTCAAACCTAGTAAGACCATTTTTGGAAAAACAAGAATACTATCTACAACATTGAGTAATCATAAAATTGAAAATAGAGGCTAGACAAGTTCTCCAAAATAGTGTAGTTTGTATGCAAACAACATAACCCAGTGCACTGAGCTTAAGAGCCAAAATATGTTGAGACCGCCATGAAGAGACCATATTTGGGACATGTTTTCCAAAATAGTTACAAAAAACTTAAGGCCATGATCCAGGTGGACGTTGGTGGCCACCCACCTATCCCACTTGGACCCCCACAACAGTCTCTTTCATTTTTTTAGTTTCCTTAACTATAGCACAATTTACTATTTTTGGTAGTTTTTTTGGGTCCTGAACTTCAGGAGCCGTTTTGAGGCCCTAAACAAAGTTTTTTGGGAAAACTGGTAACATGGGGCATAGATTGATGTTGGTCACTCAAAAGTGGTATTCCTAGGATAGATATTTCTAACGAGGTATTGTGCACATCAAACGAATATTGTATGCCAAAGTTACGACCCCAAGAAGTTGATGTCCAATTTACCCAAACGGGGCCCATAGTCTGGCGCTTCATATCCTAGGATTAGGTTTTTGGATATTTAGGGTTTTCCATTGTTTCTCAATGATAAATAGGCCTTTGATCCTCATTGTAACAGAATTCATAAGCATGTAGCCACCACATCGCTTCTCAGAGATAAGCTACCATCGCCCGAGCTAGTCTTATTTCCATTCTGTTTGTAAGCATATTTCAGTATTTGATATTAATGAAATGAAGTGTTGTTTCTACTGCATGTTTTTATTTATGGTTATATCTGTAATTTGTTGCATTCCTGCTTACATCTGGATCAGCGGTATTAGAGCGGTCTTCTCTTTCTTTGTTTTTCTTTGCATGTCCCCAACGAGGTCAGGATATAAGCAATTAGGGCTTGAACTAGTCGAACCTTTGCAAGACCAGCCTCACAAATCCCGATGGCCTCCCATGGCGGATGAAAAGAAAGATGAGGAGGCAGGAGATCCTATCAAAATCTTACTCGAAGAAGCCCTCGAGTGACAAAGGAACGCGATGATGGAAAACTTTGCCCAAATCCTTCAGCGACTACCCAGGGGCGACGCATCTGCTTCCAACAACTACTCTGGAAATGCCACACCCTTTAAGGTACAAGTTAACTTTGAAATCTCCATATTCAAGGGTTAGATAGACGTAGATGTCGTAGATAAATGGTTAAATCTTCTAGAAGGTTATTTTTCTGTTCATGATTTTTCCAGTCGAGAAAATATCACTTTTGCACTTCTCAAAGCAGCCCCCCACGTCAAGGATTGGTGGGAAACATACTGCGAGCAAAATGATGAAAGTACGGGCTCACTGTTTTCAGTTGCGCCCACTTGGAATTCATTATGGGATGCCATAAAGGAGAAGTACTACCCTGTCAGAAGCTATGAGGATAAATACATAAAGTGGACCACGGTGCGACAAGAAAGGGACCAAGATGTGTCGGAGTTCACAAATATTTTTCATACCCTTTGCACAAAGTTGGGTATCAAGGATTCTGAGCGGAATTTGATGCTCAAATACCGCGACTGCCTACACAGGTACACCCAGGACGAGATGGAGTTCCTGGACATCTCCTCGCTCGGGATGTCGTACTAATACACTGTCAAAATCGAGTAGAAGTTTAAACAGAAGAAGCGATACTTTGGATCCGTGAATCCAAAGCAAGGGAAAGGCTCCCCCAAACCGCAGAACAAAGGACAAAGCCAAGACGGTGTGACCTAAGACAACTCATCAAAGCTGCAAGAAAAGAACAACAAAACAAAGTTAAAGAAGGACATAGGAAAATGGTGTGAGTTCCATAAGAGCCCCACTCACAACACAAGTGAGTGTCAAACCAAGTAGTCGCCGGTGACCGAGTTGAAGGCTTCAGAATCAGATGCATGTTCCAACCCTGAGTCAGAACCTGAAAAGAGGAATGACAAAGGGAAGAAGATCATTGACGTGGAGCCTAGCGCCACTGTTTCCACCACCAAGATCCAAAAGAATGAGCTTGAAGATCTAGAGGAGAGGGAGCGTCTTTTCCACTCATAGATGTGGGTGAAGGGTTCACCGCTGCAATTCATTGTTGACAATGGGAGCCAAAAGAACCTCATTTTGCTGCAATTCATTGTTGACACTGGGAGGCAAAAGAACCTCATTTCAATAGAGGTTGTGAAGTGGTTGAGCCTACTAACTACACCACACTTGCAGCCGTATAGTGTCGGGTGGCTTCACTAAGGATGAGATATTTGAGTCTGCCAATAGTGTCACCTTCCCTACAGCATCAAGCCCTTCATAGATGAGGTATTGTGTGATGTTGCACCTATGGATCTTTGTGATGTATTATTAGGCCAACAATACACGTGGAAGCGACATGCTTTGTATGAGTCAAGGCCTCGCGCTGCTATTATTTCCTTGGGTAATTCATTATAGAGGATACCGGAGGTAGCCCCACCTACCGCCACCTCTTTATCTCTGCTAAGAAATGTAGTAAGATCATGATGTAGGAGCATTTAGCTCAGAAGAATCATTGTATTTTAGTAGACATAGGGGGGTCTTGTGTTTTAAGGAAGTTGGTTTCCTAAGTGTTGAATTAATGTAATTATTAAGGTTTTGAGTGATAGAAGCTAGAATAGGGATTTAATTAAGTATTGTGAAGCATATTGTAAATGTTCTCCAAGGAAGGGGAACATGAGAGAATCATGATAGTTGAGATATTGAGAGATTTGAGAATTAATTGCAAATCTTAGATTAGGAGTTAGTTCATGATTTTGTAGATTAGAGAGGATCCTTAGAGATAAGGAAGAGATTTTAGGATTTTGTTGAGAAGGTTATGGATCTAAACCAGGAATTGGTTGTAGAATCCTTTTGTATAAATGTAAGCCTAAAAGGCATAGTCAGGGGTTAGCTAGTTAGTCAAGTCAAGTTAGTAGTTAGAGGTTGTGAGTTAGAGGTTTGATTGTAAGCCTACGGGCAGATTGTGAAACAGAGGACACTGATATTGGAAATCAAGCCTGAGAGAAGAAACTGTGTAAATACATGTTTATTAATACAAACAACTCGATTCTGAGTTTATGGTGTGCATGGAGTTATGAGTTTTATGTAATTAGTGTAATTTTGCAGAGTATATGTATGTAGGTGAGGTTCGAGTAGAACACAGAGAAGAAGGGGAGTATGTAGGATCGGGGTTTGATCGATGAATCCATTCAAAGGATCCAAGTGAAATTCAAGAATGGCAATGAATAAGAATACACGGAGTAAGCTCAGGAGGAAGTTGTGATGCAGAACAACTATAGACCAGAACCGTGGAAGAAACCCGAAACCATAGGAACACAAAGAGATGGCCTAAACGCGAAGTAGGTAGAAAAGAACGAGAGTGGTCAAATCATTTAGATCGATGGATGAATGGTGGGATAAAAATGACGGAGGAATAGACTGCGGGAATAGGAGTGTATGGATGTCTTGATCATTGTCGAAGGCCTACACTCAATCACAATCGTCGATCTAAATTTCAAACGCTTATGTCGAAGTCAACTACAGGGGTTGAGTTGTTTGGTAATCCGCATGCTAGTTGAAGGGTCATAGACCTTAGGATTTGATGGGCTCCACTAGCCAACGAATATAGGACCATAAAAAGATCGGACTTTAACTTCAAAGGCAGACCCGAACTTTTATAGATTGAGGATTTAAAATCCTTATCGGCTCCGTAAGGGCAGTTAAGTGTCGTGCAAGTTCCCTGACCAATATCATTGTGAACCATTGGATCCAGCACGTTTTGATCAATGATGTAGAGTGGAGCGCCTGTGCAAAAAGGGAAAGTCAACGTGGGACCGGTTTCTATTCAATTGTTGTTCAATTGCTGAGCGGACCCAAGAAGTTTATCGACGCGAGTTTAAATTTATTTGGGTTACGGAGGATGGATGGAGATCGTGCGATAGCCGTTGATCCTATGGAGTGAAATCATCGGTGGAGAGTGAACCCGAATAAGGTAAGCCTTGGAAAATATGTCAAGGCCATGGAAAAAGTGGAAAGGTAAGGTTAATTCGGTTTATGTATATTTATATTATATGAGGTTATTATAGAAATAAAGCGGATTAAGGGCAATTAACCATGGTATGATTAGTGTTGAGTAAATATGAGACCAGAATAAGAGGGTATGATTAATATGCGCGGGGTTTAAGAATTAACCAAATTTTATGAGGGTTGAATAAGATTCCGCTGGAGAGGTTAATTAAGGTTTAGACTATTGAGTAGTCTTTGAAACATTTCCGCATGAGATTTTATTAAGGGGCCTTAAACCTTAATTTATGAAGGTTTGACTAGGCAGGGAGATTGAAATTCCTGGGATGAATGAGATTATGCATTGCATACTGTGGGTATTGTCAGCTTAGCCTGGCATCAGATCATCTCCTAGACTAGGAAATTTATTTTCTTTCTCATTCGCTCTCAAAGTAAGGGGAAGATCGTAGCCACATCCATGGGCCCCGAGAAGGGTTCCTCCATGCAGTAGAAGCAAGTGGATATGGTCATGAAATAATATAGGGACATCTTCTCCTCACCCAAATGGGTATTGTTGCACTATCAGGTTAAGAATTCGTCTGATCTGACTCCTAGAGCACCTCTACCCAACGGGCCGATATATCGTCACTCCATTGTGGAAAATTCCAAGTACAAGAAGCGACATGATAAACATCGGGTGCCACACAAGTTTCAAGTAGGTGATAAAGGCTGGTTGCATCTATAGAAAGAATGCCTTACAAGAGCCCATCGAAAGTTCAGACCACTCAGATATGGTCCTTACACCATTACCAAGGTTGTGGGAAACAATGCTTTGAAACACAACATTCCCCCATTCCTTGGCTTGCAATGAGTGTTCAATGTGGATTGCCCTCGCCCATGCTTCCTACCATTACTGGACACATCATAGATTGAAGAACAACTCACTAAAGACCAAGTTCAACAAAAGTTTCCCCATCTCATGGAGGAAATCAACGCAATGGGGACCATTGCTTCCTAAGGGGGGAGGAATCATCTAGGTGGATGTTGGTGGTCACCCATCTATCCCACTTGGACCCCCAAAACTGTCTCTTTCAATTTTTCATTTTCCTTAATTGTAGCACCATTTACTATTTTTGGCAGTTTTTCGGGTCCTGAACTTCTGGAGCCGTTTTGAGGCCCTAAACGATGTTTTTTTGGGAAAACTGGGAACAACATGGGCCATAGATTGATGTTGGTCACTCAAAAGTTGTATTCCTCGAATAGATATTTCTAACGAGGTATTGTGCGTGTCAAACAAAGATCTTATGCCAAAGCTACGACCCCAGGAAGTTGATGTACCAATTTACCCAAACGGGGCCCATAGTTTGGCGCTTCATCTCCTAGGGTTAGGTTTTTGGATGTTTAGGGTTCATTGTTTCTCAACAATAAATAGGCCTTTTAGCCTCATTGTAACACAATTCAGAGGCATGTAGCTGCCACATCTCTTCTCAGAGATAATCTACCATCGCCCGAGCTAGTCTTATTTCCATTCTTTTTGTAAGCATATTTAGTATTTGATATTAATGAAATGAAGTTTTATTTCTATTGCACCTTTGTATTATGGTCATAGCTGTAATTTTTTGCGTTCCTGCTTAAATATGGATCAGGCCAACCATCACTATTTTTGACTAGAGGAAATTACAGTAAGATCCCAAGCACTATCAACTGATGGATTAGTGGGATCATTAATTGATGGATTAGCGAGATCACCAGAGATTGAATCCGACACCAACAAAATTTCCATCTAGGCCAATCGAGAATCCACTCTAAACATAACCTTTGGTTCCAGAGAATACATTTGATATCCTCCAATGAAGATAATACATTAATAGTTCTCTACTTATTTATCCTTGAAATTGCAACAATGTACCCATTTGTTGGTGTAAAGTCAAAGAGTTCAGGGAATGAAGACATTTTTTCTTGAATCTGTCAGGATCAAGAACCCATCCCATATCTTCCACTGCCACTTAATATGGTTGTTCCCCTGCTTCTTTAGACTCCAACAATAAGATTTCTTTCCTCACCTCAAGAGGAACAACATAAAAAAAAAGTCGCAATTGAGTCATAGGCAAAAGGAAAAGCTCCTTTGTACCCGACATTACCTATGGCACCCCTCCCGTTGATCATTCTCTTGCAAGGAGGCATGATTATAGTGGCAAGTGAATAATGGGGACAACTACTAAGAAAAAACCTACCTGAGAAACAAGAGACAAGACGAGACACAAAGTCTTGAAACCTTGACCTAAAGACTACCAAATCATCCCCCAATTACCACACCAGAGGACCAAATTCCAATAAATTTCCAAATTCACCACAATACAGAGACATAACATATCAAGTTCCCCCCAAAAAATAACAAACAATGAAATCTCCACATACCCAAACAAAGGACAAGAGAAATTCCAATGCCCATCGTGACTGGATGCAATGCGGTTGTAACTTGGAGAAGACTTTTCGGGAAATTACATATGAACACATTTGCGGGGAAAAAAATTAAGTGGTCGATATTTTATCAAAGAGAGGTATCTCAAAGGAGCTGAGGAGGTTATACTTTGCAACTTTCATACAAGACTCTATGATAAATGTAGGCACAATTAATTTTGTATAGATACTTTCAGTTGTCATTTTTGGTTCAATACTTTTTTGGTATTGCTTTTCTTTCATTTTTTTGGATGGAACATATGAATAATTGTTGCATAATGGACACCTTTTTTTGTAGAAATAATTGAATTTATTTATTTATTTATTATTATTATTATTATTTTTTATTTTTATTTTCTTTCTGTAGGTGAGAGGAATGATAGATACAAAATATGCTTGATAATGCATAAAGTTGATAGAAAAGTTAAACATGATGGCAAGTATAAATATAATTTTAGTATAACATATCAGAAAGTAATGAAAAATGAAGAATGTACTAAGAAAGAAAAATGATTATGTACTCTCTTTTTATGTTTAATGGAAAGAAAACATTTTTTTCTACCAAAAAAAAATTCCAACGTCCAATGCACTCAATATCACCAACCAAGCAAAACCTAAACTAATTAAATAGAATTTCACTTGAGCTGACTTACTAAAACCCAAATTCACAGACTCAAATTGTCCATATGTAAAACATATGCATCCAAATGAAACTAAACCCAAATTCACAGACTCAAATTGTCCATATGTAAAACATATGCATCCAAATGAAACTAATTTATTATTACACACCTCTATTGACAAAGCAATAACCCTCCCAATGCCATGTAAACCCAGTCAGACAAACAAGCTACCAATAAAAATATTCAGCGTCTGCAAAGGGAGATTTAATATCTCTATAGCCACTATCAAACTTTCCAGAATAAGAGGAGTGAAAAGTATGGACGCGAGCAGATATAAAATCCCAATCTCTTTTTCCTGCAAGCGAGAAGCAAAATGTTGCAATTGCAAATGGAAGCAGATGAAGGAGGTTGAGGATAAATCCTCGCCTCCACTCCCACACTGCACGTACCTCCACCAGCCCATTACTATGAATTTAAAACGACGAGATATCTAGATAGATTTCCCATGCCCGTCAGCTACCATCTACCATGCCATAGCCAGGTTGAAACACTTGTGAAAAATGCACAAATTCCAAAGAAACTCTAATTCCTCCCGTATTCACACCCCTATCAGAGAAACATTCATTTTTAGTTACAACCTTTAGTGTGTACCATTGCATTGAAGAAAAGTTAACAAATTTAGATACATATCATGTATTTTATAAAAGATATTATATATAATTTATATTATTGTGTCGAGAAGCGCTCTACACCTTGATATATGAGGGAGATGTTGTCACGTAAGTTACATTAAGAATAAATATATGTCAACAGATATTGAATATGTGTATGAAGGGGTGTGTAGTAACACTAACTATATATATTATATATTTATATATATATCAATTAATATTGAATACGTAAGTTCAATTAATTTTAATAATAAGAAAAACACATATATACAATCACAAACACAAACATACAATTTATTTCATTTGGTTTAATAACAAAGTATATTATATATTCCATTTGGTTATGAAAGTGTATGGATAACAAAGTCTATTTTGATTCTATTAAGTGAGTTGATTATGTTAATACCTAGGTAAATCATATTTACATTTTAGGTTTTAGTTCAGGAATAGTTAGTGTTGAGTTTACAGTTGTTTAGCTTTATATGCTTCTAGCCCTTTTCATTTACTTCTAAAAACTTATTTACTTTTAATTTATTTTCAGCCCACGAGATTAGTCCAACATGTTGAATAGTAATTGAGATTAAATTCTATTTCAGAGATGTGTTTTCATTTTTTTATACACACCTGTAGGGAAAACACATTCTTAGCCTCTGAATGAAGGGTGAAAATGTATTTCAATTTCTATTAGACTACGCTTTAAAATGAAAGCAGAGTGATTATGAAGACTAAGAAATTTGATGTGGAGTTAAATTTTTTTCGAACTGTTTATTACATTTTGTGAGGGAATTCTATTGTAGTCATTGATATAATTGATGACTAAGAAATTTGATGTGGAGTTAATTTTTTTCGAATTGTTTATTACATTTTGTGAGGGAATTTTGTTGTAGTCATTGATATAATTGTATAATCAATGAAATTTCAGCATTGAGAAACACACGTACAATGTCTATACAATTGTACAATTTCATAAAGAAATATTATATTTTTAAATAGTATGGTGCATATACCACTGATATTCCATGATTTAGATAAGCAATATAGGTGGAGCTAATATTGTAGTTTTGTATCTGCGAGAGGAATTTTCCTTACTAATGGTGAATGCACCTCAATGCAATGGCTTTGTAAGCACAACCATGGCTTCTACCCTTCCAAGTCTAACACCCAAAGTAAGATTGTTAAATGTTTTTTCTCTTTTACCCATAAATTCTTTTGTATGCCACCTTAAGTTGGTTTTGTGTAAGAATTTATTTTTTTAAATAATATGGTGTATAGAATTTATCTTTTTGTGGAATAATATATCTTTTTAAATGTATAGTGAATAGGTTATGAATTTGTTAACCTTATAATTAATATTTTCATATTTAATTTGATGGTATCACATTATTGAGTTAATAGGTTATGAATTTACTAATCTTTAGAATTATTATTTTCAGATTTAAATTGATAGTATCACATAATAAAGTAAAAGAAATAAAATTAGAAAGTATGATAATTTGTAAAGTTTTAATTCTTAATTTATTATATATTTAAACTAATCAAATTTTCAGAATTATAAATTATTTTCTATACTACTTTTTAATGTGTCACATGCTAATATCATGTTGAATATGAAAGGAATTACACATGTATCTCATAGTGAGTGTTATACCATTATAATGTACATAAAATAATGATCTTAATTTTCAACTAATGCATTAGTTTAAGTGTGATTGCATTGATTTCAGTGAATATTGTTGCACTGCATTAATTTTAGTATTATTAATGGATATGATGGGGGAGGGAGAGAGAGAGAGAGAGAGAGAGAGAGAGACGAGAGACATAAAGAGGTGAGAGAGAAAGGAAGAGAGAGGAGAGAGAGAGAGAGGGAGTGAAGAAGAAATATATAGAGACAAAGGTGGAGAGAGTGTGTATGTTTGGGGAGTGAGATAGAGAGACGAAGAAGAGATGGAAGGAAGAGAGATAGATGGAGGGGGAAGAGAGAGAAGAATAGAGAGACAAAGAGAGTAAGGTCGAGAGAGAGGGAGAGGCGTTTTGGGGGGCTGAGATGGAGAAATATATCTATCTATTATATATATTATATATATATATATATATATATCTATATATATATATTATATATATATATATATATATATATATATATATATATAATGGGGGGTGGGGAAGATAGGGAAGGAGAGAGAGACCGATAGAAGGAAGAACAGGTGGAGAGAGAGACAAAGAGATATGGGAAAGAGAGGGGAGAGATAAGGAGAGAGGGAGGGAGATAGATGCACATTAACTAAATGTATCATGTATGATGTGCATTAATTTGTGTTATGGTAATTCAACCATAAATAAAATACTTGAATTTTCATCTCAAATAAAATTGTTCACTTACTTGAAATGCTTGCTTCTTGAAACTATAAACTATTTGTATTTGACTACATTCTTATTATTCCCATTTTCCATCATTCATCATTGTTAGACACTTTGCATTCAAATGAGGTAATAGAAAAAAACTACAATTGAAACTTAGTTGGGGTTTAACTCTCCATAAGTCACAACTATTGAATTTGAAGAAAGCTACTATTAATATTGGAGAACAAGAGAGACAAGGTATGGCATTTACTACAATAGCTCGAGTTAAGATTTGAATGACCTATGATTTCAATTGATCTTTTCATATGATCAATATGAAAAGATGACAAAACTAATAGGTGTGAAAATACGAATAGTAGAAGAGAATAGTTTGAGATTGATCACAATAAATACTATTTGTAATTGCCTACATTCATATTATTCACATTTGTTGTCATTCAACACTGTTACACTGTCACTTTGCATTTAAAATTTTTATTTCATATTTTTTTATCATTCAAGTTATTAAAAGTCTCTATCATCTCAACAAATTGAGGTAACTAAGCAAATTTAAAATTAAAATGACCAAATTAATCTTATACATATTTAACATATTTAAAATGATCGAATAATTAGATGTTCAACAATTTTTTGCGACATCGCACAATTGAAACTAGCCTATATCCATCTTAACTTTGGATCTATCAAGCATCTAGAGGGATCAAATCTCTTGAGGCATAAACATTTCTGTAAGTTTTGCACTCTAAATGGGATTTGCACCTCGAGAGATTGATCCCTCTCAGTACTTGATAGATCCATAGTTAAGATGGATCTAGGCTAGTAATATACAATTTCATATATAAAATCTTAAACTATGCAATTCGAAAAAAATGTAGTAGTTTAATCGTTTTAAGTTTTAGAGGCTTTTTTCAAGCATATTTTCCAATCATTTTTATTTAAAATTTGACAAATATTTTTAAAAATTATAAGTTTGGGTTGTGTAATTTACATAGTCCAGGTGTAACAAGGGTTTATCAGAGTGTTGAATCCATTTATGTAGTTTAAATAACTATATATCACAATGCCCGATTTATGTAGTAAAAAATGTGTTTTAAACAACCAAATATCACAATGTCACTCAAAATTATATAGCGAGATTTCTACCAAGAAAAACAAACAACTCCATTTTTTCTTTTCTTTTTTTCTTTTTGATAACTCTCCCTTTGCTCTCCACATATTTTTCTTGTGAAGATTCTTGAGCGAGGGGCTCAGTACTTTTTTTCTTCTTCTTCATATTTTTCTTTAAATTTAATTTAATTTACTTATTGTTGCATTCTCCCCTTCAACCCCAAATTTTTATCCTAAAATATCTCTAAGAGGAGTGTGGTATAATAGGTTTTAGTGCATTTGTGTGTGTGTGTGTGTGTATAAACCATGAGTTATAGGCTAGTGAGTTTGTGTGGGGTATAGTTTTTAGAGGGGGTAGTATAGTAGGTCTTGTAAATATTTTTTTTCCCATGGAAAAATTAATTTTCATTAAGAGATTTGAAAATTACATTTTTTAGATGCACAAGAGTGCATTCAAAAATGGGTTGTTTTGAAGAAATACAGGCATCCATCAAAGACAAAAACAAAAAACCAAGCCTATAAAGCCTTCTCCATGTCATTGTTTGTTTGCTTCAACATTATACATAATCAAAATAAAAGTGCCCCATGTTAGCCAAAAGAAAAGTCTTAGATGAGAAATAATGCCCTAAAAAGATATGTGAAAAAAATGTGGTCCTCAATTTTGAGCAGGGTCCCCCTGTAAGCCTTCTATAAAGGGCATGTGGGTAGTACTCATAAAAAGTCTCTTCGTTCTATTCCATGATCTTCCACAAGCCCAATGTTTGTTTCACACCCACTTTGGAAAGTTCATCAACAATGGAGTTCCTCTCCCTGTAGACGTGACAACAAAATATATGATCAAACCCACTTTTCAAAAAGATCTCCTCCAAAATAGGTATCTGTGTGTGCATGTGACATTTGGTAACTTCGTTGAAGGTCGAGTTATAAGTACTAAGGAATCCCTAAATATCTATAGCTACCTACATCCTTTTTCAATAGAAAAAATAAACAAAAGCTTAAGACTTAGTAGTTTGGCATAATTATTTTTTCCCATGTCCAACCCACTTTGTAGTTTGAAGTAATTATTTTCACTTAAAAATAGGACCACTCATCCCCCCACATTTGCCTCCAATGAGGGAGGCTCCATCAAATAAGCCCAAGGTAGGGAAAAATGTACTTCTTCAACACAGATATTGTGTGGCTTGTGAACAAAGATAACATCTAAGATCAAATCATATGTGGTTAGGATATAAGATGATACTCTTTCAAGAGTTGTTGCTTTCACTTGGAATATAACATTATTATGTACTATCAAAATGCCCCAATTGATGATAGGTGACAGGTTTCTGATCTTTTACGGGGATTCTTGTTCCCACCAAGATTTCCAAGCTTCAATACAAGAGATACCCTACCACATTGGATTTAATGACAAAGAATTACAAACAACATTCCAAATAGAAATGGCAAAATGACATACCAGAAATAGATGGTCCATTATTTCCTCAGCGTTTTTACAAAGTGAACACTTGCTTGTCCTAGTGAGGCATCACTTTTTTAAGTTTTCACCAATGGGGAGCTTGTTTTCTAGGATGCACCGTTCATATAGTCTGGTTTTTTCCATACAACTTAACTTATGTAAATTCTTGCACTACCAAGTTAAAACTTCAGGCTCTTTGTCAGCCATGATGTGAAAATAACTTGTCTTTGGTGTGTATTCCCCTTGAGGGGAGTGAACCCAACATAAAAATGTCTACCCTCTCCCTCAATCTTACATGAGAAATGTTGAGGGTGTTTGTATATTTCTGCTATAGACCTAACCAAGAATTCGACAGGTCCAAATGATTAGTATCTTGCCATCCTTGTGCAAAAATCGATCTACTTTCCAGATCAACCACTTGGTTTAGAGTACTTTTTCCATTTTCATTAAGAAAATAAACCATCTAATGTGGTAGAATATAGTGCTCTCCACATCCCACTCATGGGTCTTGATCAATTTAGAATTTTTCACTAGAATCAACCTTCCACCTTAGCCCCTTCTCAATCACAATGAAATAATCAATTACAACATTCTAGACCACATAAACATTTGACTTATTCTTATTTGGGATCCTTATCCAGTATTCAATTTAAATGGGGTAATTTTTACTTGCTACATACCACTTTTATCCATAGACTAGTTGAGGATATCAATCTCCATCCTACCTTGGATGACAATGTCCCGAAGAATGATTTTTGTTTTCAAGCTCCAGCCTCTCTATTTTTTGTGTAGAGTAATTTTTTCCCATTTTACACGAGGGAAAACCCTACCATCCTTTCAGCCCAACCATAGAAATCCATAGCAACTTTTATGAACATAATTAAGGACCCCTTTTGGAATCCAATACAACAACATCCAAAATATTGGGATAGCTTCTAAAACAAATTTTATGAGAACTAGTCTACTTTCTCTAGAAAGCCACCTTAAACTTTATACCTTTAATATTTTTTCAATCTTTACTATTATCCATTTCTAATCCACCTTTTTGTAATCGGGTGGTTTCAAGTGAAAACCCAAATATTTGAGCCCTTCGTCAATGTTATTTGTATGGAATAGAAAAATAATTTGGGCATTTGTAAGCTCCTCTTTGGACTATCCCACTTCTTTCAATGTATATTTTTGAATATTTTTCATCATTCTTACAACTTTTCGAACAATGACAAGGTTGATTTGATAGATACAAGGTCTCTTATAGACCCCTTGCTATACAATAGAATATCATCTATGAACAAAAGATGTGTAATGGTTAAATCACCGTCCACTGTAACACCCTTTAGATCACCCCTCCTTTTGGCCTCAACTAATAATCCGCTTAAGCCTTCAACTACTAGAAGAAATAATAATGGTGAAAGTGGGCATCCCTGATGGAGTTCTTTCTCAGCATGAAAGAAAGTAGAAGCATATCCGCTTGTAAGCACAACAAAAGACATTGATGTAAGACAACACATGACCGAATTGATAAATCTTACCTTAAAACTTAAAGCCCTGGTGAGCCAATAACATTATGATGTAAATCCAACTAACCCTGTCATATGCCTTAGACAAGTCTATTTTGAGCACCATTCCTTTTAATTCCTTTGTTTTTAAACCATGAAAGCCCTCTTGTGCAACCCCAATGGCCTTATGTATCTTCCTTCCCTCCAAGAAAGTAAATTGATCATTTGAAACATTTTGAGAAAGAACCAACTTCAATCTATTTGAAATGATTTTATAAATATTGTTGCATAAATAAATAGGGTGAGGGGATTTAGTCTTAGGGATAACAGAAATAAAGGTGGAATTGAACACATCATACATCCTTCTACATTGTTTAAAATATTTGACAACTTTGATGAGATCATCCCCTAAAATGTCAAATAATTCAGAGAAAAATTCAACCAGCCACCCATGAGGACCTAGACTTTTGTCCTGTTGAAAGTTGTGCAGGACTTTCTGAAGCTCTTCGTTAGACATTGACTCCATGAGAGAATTATTAACTTCACATTAGTGAATCTGGAAAAATGTAAAGCCAAGTCTATCACCTCGACTAAGGGTTCTTCCTGGGGAGCCTTAAAAAGGTTGTTGAAATGACTAATCCCTATCGTGGAAAGTGCTTCAAAATTTATGGCTTGGCCTCCATTTAGATCATCTAAATCCCATATAGTATTGATGGCTCAACACCCCTTTGCAAATTATTGGAAAACTTCACTTTTTCATCCCCGCTTTATAGCCAAATCACTCCACTTTTTAACCTCCATGTCTCCTTTTCCTCCAAAATTGTCTTTTTGGTAGCTTCTAACTGAATGATTCTTTGCTTGAAGTCCACCGACAAATACCCATCCCCTCTATGGATCTTATAAATGCTCTAATTATTTTTATACCTTTTTTAGGGCCTCTTCATCCCTTTAATTTTTTTCTTTTGACCATTTGAATGTGGCCCTTTTAACTCTCATTAGATTATGAAAAAATTGAACTAGAATGGAACCATCCCTATCAGGGCTAAAGGGGATCTGGTGCTCAACCATAAAATTATGAAAGGATTCATCCCTCAGCTAGGCCGAGTTGAATTTCAACGAGGTCTTTGTGTTTCTTATTCCTCCTTTTAATTTAAGGAAAATAGGGTGGTGATTAGAGCTATCCCCCACTCCAACCCACTATCGAAAGAGAGAAATCCTTTCCAACAGAGATTCAACTAACAAAAAATGATTGATCCTCGTGAAAATCATCAATTCCTCATTTATCTGGTTTCTCTAGGTAGTTTTATACTTGAACAAGTCAACATCACAAAGCTTGTGCGACTCCAGGAGGTGAAAACAAAACATAGAGGGGATCAGGGTGAGCATGTTGCCCCAAATTTCAGAGACACCTCGGGCGAAATTCAAGTCACCCATGACCACCAAGTTATCAACATTCATAAAGGAATGGGCCATAATACTTTCCCATAAAACATATTTGTCTTGGCATGACTCGGATATTCATAATCTTTATTTACATCCCTAGTTCAACCACTAAGATATCAATGCCCAAGACCCATTCAAAGCCCCAAGAGCCTGAAATTTTTATGGATATTTGGTTCAAAACCCATTGCTAAACCTCTTGATCTCCCTCTATCATTAATGAATACAAAGCTCCATTTGAGAGATAAATATTCCAATAAATTCAGAACCACATCTCAATTTCTGAGATTTTCATGAAGGAATCTGACATCAAAATTCTCAAATTGCATCAGTCGCTTCAGGGCTAGTATTTTGGAGGGACTAGCCAACCCTCAACAATTAAAAGAGAGAAAAATCACAGGGGACTTGGGACTACACTTCTCTAAATGCCCTGACGATGGATTTTTTCCTTCCTGCTAGAACATCCTAGCTAGATTTCTATTTAGCTTGAGATATAAGAGATTGCATGCCTCAAGGATTCCGAACAAACTTAGAAGGGGAAGAGAGACCCAAATCACCCATGGCCTCCAAGGACACATTCAATTTGACCTTAGACCTAAAATTTTATCTATAAAAAGAGTTAGAGGACATCAACATGGCCGTGGAAGGGAAAGGGATAGGGGATGGGCAACTAACAAGGGCATTGGTGATGGGGCAAGGGACAAAACCCAAACACGGATCAACAAAACCAATACATGATGAAAGAAAAAACTGAGAAGTTGGGAGTGAGTCCATAACTAAATAATATAAAGAGCTAATGATATTATATATAGGGAGGGACAACAAGATAGTACCTTACATTGGATAACCAAATGAGGATGGGTTAGCCTCCTAGGGAGCCCAATTGAGTGCTTACATCCCGTTCCTTTGGGACTACTAGTCTTCATCCATCAGATTGGACTATGGATCTTGCTGCTGATTGTCCAAAGAAGTCATCATCAACTCCTGGCCTCTAGGATATATTACCGTATTACTCCCTAAAGTCCCCTCATTGTGAATCTTCCGACCATTCCTCCTAGAGTAGGGCAGTGGGAAGTCCTTCGAAATGTGACCCACCTTGTGGCATCTAAGACATCTAAATGGGATTCCCTCATGGTCCAAAATTTATCTGTGGGATATCCCTTGATAAATAATGTTCAAAGTTGTAACCAAACCCTCTCACATATCCAGATTGATCATAATTCTAGCAATTTCCATTCTTCTTCTTTCTTCATAGAATCTGTCTACTTCCACAAAAGATCACAATTTACACCTGATAATTCTGAAGATATCCTGAGACCTAAATTGCATGGGAAAACCTTGGAGCCTCACCCAAATCGTGCCAAAACCCGACTTTTCTCTACTGGAATTTAAAGAGGACTCCATTTCTTCAATAAGACTAGTGTTGAGTCAATGTTCCATGTTTTTCCTAGCACATAGTTTGTATTTTGGACAATTGAACCTTAATGAAAACCATCCCCTTGTGAGAGTTCTGATCACTGGCAGCTCTTTGAGATCCTTCTCCCATATGGTCTTTACCCATACATGGAGATTTTCTAGAGTGAATTCTCAACCACGAACACATCGTACTTGTAATCGCTCAGATGTTTCCATAACATCCCCAAATTGTACACCTCCAACCTTGGAGCCTCACCCAAATCGTGCCAAAACCTGACTTTTCTCTACTGGCATTGAAAAGAGGACTCCATTTCTTCAATAAGACTAGTGTCGAGTCAATGTTCCATGTTTTTCCTAGCACATAGTTTGTATTTTGTACAATTGAACCTTAATGAAAACCGTCCCCTTGTGAGAGTTCTGATCACTGGCAGCTCTTTGAGATCCTTCTCCCATATGGTCTTTACCCATACATGGAGATTTTCTAGAGTGAATTCTCAACCACGAACACATCGTACCTGTAATCGCTCAGATGTTTCCATAACATCCCCAAATTGTACACCTCCTCCAAGAACCACATCCTCTAGTTCATATTTTACCCTGGTGCATTTTACTTTCTTTAGCTTTTTCAGTTCTCGGCATATCCTCCGAGATTGATCAAGCTATTTGGGTTTCCCCTTCCCCTCACATTGTCATAGGTTTCCACAACGCCATTCCCATAATTTACACAATTTGATATTCCTTGTCAATTGACCCCTATTGAATAAACTGGGAAATCCCCACTAAAAGCCTCTTCTTCCCTCTGAGAGTTGCCATACCATAGCCCACCTTCCTCAAAATCAGCTAAGATACCCCTACAAAACTGAGGCTCAAAACCAGACCCTTCTGCCTCTACCCTTAACGGTGATAGGTTTTTGTAGCTATGGTTGCTCTTCATAATATTTCATTTCTACTTGTAATGATGTAATAAAAATTATATTTGTAAAATAAAAATTCATATGAAGCATGTTCTTCATGCTTGCAAAAAAAATAAATTATTTATTTGATTTTATATGAAAGAAAAATAATGAAAAGTGGGAAAAACGAAAATTAGTATTTTTGTATTTGCCACCATAAGTGACCAAGTTGGCTCTCTAAGAGGCAAGTCGACTTGCCCATAAGAGACACCCTTTCACATGGTTAGAAGGCTATAAATAGGCCTATCTATCCACCTCCGAGGACAAACTTTGGATCTCACATACATATCTATTCAAGTGAAGAAGACAAGGAGTATTTGAAGGATGAGAATCAGAAGATGGAAGATTATCTCATATGCCTCACTCTAACATTCAAAGGAGGCCACTGTAAGGATGTCTATCTGTGGAACATTTTTCTCTATGGTATTGTACGAGGTTCTTGTGGTATAGTGTGCAGATCTGAGGCCCTAACTCTGTGGCATGATCTGAACTCTGAGGTTGAGGCTAAGGATGAACTTCGACCCTCTTGAGACCTTGTTACTGTGGTATATCTTTGTGGCATAGTGTACATTATGAGGTAGAGGTGCAAGAATTTTTTAGCTCTCTTGGATACCTTGTTGCAAATATCTTTGTAGACATAATTGTGGAGGGTTGACTTGGTCCTTGATGGTTGGTCATCAAGCTAGTTAGCTAACTTTTGTGTATCTCTTGTTGCATTGATTCTCTAAGGAAAAGGTTGGCTGGGTTCTTTTCCTCCATTGTGGTTTTTCCTAGGGTGAAATCTTCTCATCTCTTTATACTTGTGATCTCTATTTCTCTAGTGCTTTCTATGGTTGAATTTTTGAATGTATAATTGCTTAATGATATCTTAAAAGAGCTAATAATAATCTACATCATTGGAAGTAATTATCAAGTTTTAGAAATAAGTACTTGTATCTATTTTACTATAAAAAAATCAACAACCAACTCGACTGGGTAACCCCCACTAAAATCCTCTCTCGCACTTTGTAAGCTTCCAAACCCTAACCCACTTGCATTTGAGAAAACCCTAGAAAACTAAGGCTCAAAACTAGTCCTTCCTAGCTATACCCCTACCTTCTTAGCTTCATTAAAAGATCCTTGGAAGGAACTTTTGATCAAAGTATCCAAGGGGAAACAATGGGTTAGTGCTGCACTCACCTATGAAGCAAGGAATTGAAACCCTAGCGAGGATGACTCCTCTAACACTGCAAATAACTTATAATTTGCATCAGTTAACACCACTGATGGAGAGGGAGAAAAACTTTCTGGGACTGCCATTATCGATTCCAAAGCTAGCAGGCAGGAGAAAATACCTAAGGCTATTGTGCTAGGTGTCGCCCTAGTCTCCAAATCGAGATCCTGAGGTGACATATCAGTCTAGATGGAGACATTCTCATATGATTTGGTGGAATAATCCCCCTCATCCTCCATACCACCCTTTCTATGCATCCATTAGAACCCTAGACTATTAGTAGCTTCTAAGGAATAAATTCCATTGCAAACAAATGTTGGTTTTCGTCTAATAACCACCGACTTGCAAATCAAATACCGCAACCATCATCTCCCTCCAACACTTTTACCAACCCCTAACTAAGGCCGCAATATGAAAAATGAAACATACGTCATCTCTTAAACAATAGATCCCGAAACCGCAATCCCATG
Source organism: Pinus taeda (assembly GCA_000404065.3). Lineage (NCBI taxonomy): Eukaryota > Viridiplantae > Streptophyta > Pinopsida > Pinales > Pinaceae > Pinus > Pinus taeda. Next base: position 79,786 of record APFE031740327.1, on the reverse strand, counting down.
TTTATGGAAATCTTTGTCAACTTAACTCTGAAAACAATAACTAAGTTTCTTGGTGAATATGTGGGTGTGTGTGTTTTAGTGAATGTATACATAGGTTTTAGTGGTTTTAATGGTTAAGAACATGTGTATATATACACATTTTCAATGACATGCATCGCACTACACTGTCTCAGGACTAAACCCACACAAACTCATTACTCTATAAACACACACACATACACACTTTTCATATGGGAAATACCTTCATATATCTTGTTTTCTAGGGATTATTCATTCTCAGGAACTAGACACAAATCCATTAGCTCATTGTGTAATTTGAAGGAAGTAAATTTGGGAGAATCCCAATCATTCCTCCCAACCACCCAAGATAAACCCAATTGATAAAAAATAAGTTATGTAAAATTTAATATTGGCTATATTTTAAATCTATATGTTATAAAAAAAAAATTATGAATAAAAGTCCCAATTTAAATAAATTAATCATCCCTTTCTATCCCACATTGAAACTGAACTTTACTTCGACTCAATTTAATGGTTTATGTTCCCCCGATCGGGGATCGGGGTGATGAAGTGGGTTGGCATAGGCATAATGAATGACAGGGGGAGAGGACGACTAAGACCGCCGACCACTGCCCACATGCTTGTACAACAGGGCGTGATGACATCCTACATGACTGTGGGACAACCCAACGAGAGAAGTGGCACAAGGCGGGTTATTATGAGGAGAGAGGGTGGCGAGAACGACGACGATAGAAGGATGGAATGTAAGGTAGGTGTGAAGGGATATGTGAGGGTGGTAAGAGTTGTGGGAATGAACAGATCGCGGAACAGGGAAGTCAGGAGCAGGGCAGCACAGACGTGGGGAGCTTCTTTGACTGAGCATATTGAATCTGGGTATGTTTCCTCTCATTTCTTTCCTGTAATTCCCACTGAGAATTATAGTATTTCAAGCGAGGGTGACGAGCTCGGGCACTTTGGGAAGGGGCTATGAAAGGATAGGCTGGAGGACAAGGATGAGGGGCAGAGAGATAGCCTAGAACCACTCCATATTAGGAGCCAGGGCGTAGCCGCGACTAGGGAGTGCAAATCTATGATAAAGGGTTGGCCCTAGGAAGTTAAGGATGGGAATTCCCAGGAGGAATGGAGGTTAGACTGCACGACCTCTTTCCTCAGACTGTGGTGGGCGCGGGCCATGGCACTCCAGAGCGATGGGGATGGCTGAGATGGGTGGGAACTTTTAGAACGAAAGAGATGTTGAAGGAATGGAAGGGTGACGATTTTCCTGATCTAATGTTTTATGTTGATAACTGTAAACAGGAGTTTGATAACGACACGATGGCTCGCCTAGGCAAAGGCAGGGGCCGCGGGGGTCGAGGGCGCTCGAGCCAAGCAGCAAAAGAACCTAGCACCTCGGAGACCGCAGAGCCTAGAAAGGGTAGGAAACCCATCGAGGTGGCAGTCAATGAGGCAGCCAGAGCATATAAAGTAGGAACGGATGCCGACATCCACAGGTTGATTCAGGAGATGGAGGACAGCATAATGGAGGAAGACTCTGAACCGGAAATGGAAGAATGGGGGGAACGCGTCCCTGACCTTGGGAATACTAGGGGCAGGATGTCTCAATTTGAACAAACCTTGCACATATATTGGGTCATGAAGTGATTGGTAGCTAGAGCTCTGGAACAGGTGGCAGGGGAGATGGCAGAAATTGCCTGAGGTATGCCCAAGCTCAAAAAAGATATGAAGAACATGCCAATTCTGCTTTTTATGCATGACAGTAAGCTGGATGGGATCCAAAACAGAATTATGGAGTTGTCTCTGACGCTGGGTGACTCTGCTGCAACACCGACCATTGTGGATTTTGAGAAAGATGATAACAAGGACTAGTATTTTACTTTCTAGGTTTTGCTAGACTTTTTAGCGGATAGCCTTTACTTTTATTATCTTAATATGTATGTTCAAACCTTAAACTATGTTTCTAGTTGTGAAGCGTATCTAGCTTGGGTAGAAAGACTTGTGAAATTTTGCTACTGGATGGCATATAACAGTTTCAGGTGGCCAACAGACTTGGTTTCCCATTTGGGCAAGTTGAGGCCACCCAGATTTGTATATGGAACAACTTGCTTTATAAATAGAAAAAAGGATCCATCGTAGCTTACAAAAAAAAAATTAATGGTTTATGTTCATATTCATATTCATATTTGACAATCTCTCTCTCCAACTCAGAATTTTTCCATGATTTATTGAATAGAGAGAGAGGCTGGTATGGTAGGGGTTAGTGAAAATAAGAGATCTAGTAAAAAGCAAACTAGGTTGTTATCGTAAGTAAATAAATAAATAACGATTTAAAACTATAAAATAATAAAAAACTAATATAAATTTACTTGTTGCATTGGAAAAACAAAATGCATTTTGATTTCGTTTAAGTTTGAGGTAATGTGAGCGAGTACTCTTAATTTAGTAATTTTGTTGTCTCATTCGAGCATGTTTCTTATTGTTATATTCTTCCTGAGCTGAATAGGGAAGCATATGGTTTGTCAAAGGAAGCATTAGCTCTCCTCGTACCTTCAGTTGGTATATATGAATCTACAGATGTTGGGATTGAGTGTATATTGACTGTAACACATCCTACTATATAGAAAAATATTTCTTGAATAAGCACATATAAACCATTATTACCCAATATATGCTTCAACGTTAATTCTTATATGTTTAAACTATATTATGAACATAGATATGATTGAGATTATCGATGAGTTTGGAATATTATCACTCAGATCTATCTTGTATGATTGCTTACATATGCATTGGCTTGACTCCACCTATCATCACCTCGAGAGTTGTGATGGCTCTCCTGCCTGTCACTTGGGTTTTGAATTAATGCCGAGATTTGGCCTGCTACCAGAGAGCTCGAGTATTGAATGCAAGGCTCATTCATCGTCGGATCCATGGTAGGTGGATCCAACGATTCTAGTCCTTTCACTTGTTAACCCTAACCTTTCAAATCTTTTTGATTGGGTGTTGATTTCATTCTACTCACGGTGCTAATGGTTCGAAGCTATGCAACTCGTTGTGAACGGTAATGGGTGTTAACGTTTTATCCACAAATCCTTTTGGCCATCAGAGGAAAACTGTCAGTTCAGAACTTCATAACCCGCCGTCTTCAGGTGAGCTTCTGGTGATAAGATAAGGCTATCAGCTAACCCTTAGTTGCCTTTTCTCTCTTTACCTCCTTTACCATGAATGTCATCCGGTGACAGAGGGATGTCGCAGGTATGCTCAGTGGAGATTGTCTTGTTTCTTCCCTCGGTCAAGGTATCAGTACGAGGTCAGTCATCTGCGAGAGAACTTCAGGTTTTCCCTGTCACTGTGGATTAACTAATTTGAGGTATTCTTTTGTTTTGAATATTGTTTTAACATTTTCGTTTGTTTTATTAGGTCTTCGAAACTTCCTCAACCGGAATGATTCTCTCCAGATAATGCTAGAGTAAATTTTTTTTTATTTAATTGTGAAGGGTTATGAATCCAAAGTTCTAACCCTCTGGTGGGTCTCACAAGTAACCTTTTTTCCCTCCCATTGGAGCCGAAATGCTCTTGGAAAGTAACTGTACCCAGTAACCTAACAACGTGCCTTCTGTTATGCCTCCAGGTTGGTCTGTTAAAAACCCCGACGACATTGATCTGGGTATTCATTTTTAGCTGTTGTATAATGATTAGATTTAACTAAGGGTTGTATAGTTTAGATGGTGGGAGGGTTTGACAGCTCTCAACACGGCCAAACCCTCACCGCATTACGAGAAATTCCTATCCTTTTTGGCTGGATGAATATCATGAGGCACAGACTGGCTGTAATGATTATTTTGATCAGCAGTTTTAGTTGTGTGATACCTTAATGTATAATTCCTTATTTTTTACTGTAATATTTTTTACAGTAACGAGTTTGATGGCATATGCTGCCTAACTTAAAGATGTTATGTTTCACATTTAAAATGTACCACTTCCGAAGGTTTATATTGATATTGTTGTTATGACTTGTTGAGTCTCAGCCTTTTCTTCAAAATGGCAGAGGCTGGAAACGGTCCTTCCGATTTTCTCAATTTTTTTATATATATAGTCATTTAATTGCATTATCATTTTAGCTAGAAGAACCCGTGAGTTCATACTAAAATTCGTTCATGCGTTTGGAAATTTTGTTAGTATTTAGATTACTTGATGGTTTTCTTAGTCAAATGCATTACGTTTTAATTTCTCTACTTCGATAGCAGATGTTCTGGTAAATAATAGGGAAGTCGGAACTAAGCTCATAATCTCATAATTATAATGAACATAATTTTTCGTTTTAAAAACTGGAATGAATTTATACTTCAAGGTCGGGTTTTAGACTTCTTTGCTATAATTGTAGTTAGTATTGTTCATGGTTTTGTACTGATGTATACAGTTAATTACAGTTTTCAGTTCTATATATATGTCGATAATAATAGAGTCTATATCATTCCTGCATTTGTCAATGATACTGAATTGCCTTCATCAGACTTAGGAATTGTAACCTTGTATTTACTTTACCTGTAATGTAATGCTGGGAAGAAAAATGTATTAGAAAATTTCTATGATATTTATAGCAGAATATAAGAAAAGGTTAATCATAACAGTAATTATCTATTTTAAAGACAATAAAGAATACTGATAAACTTAAAAATTTGTTCCTAACTAAATATATTTTTCCAGCTTTCAATAATAAGCACAGAGTTTGATTACTTATCTATTTATGATTATTTTAGCATTGTGCAAATGATATTCTTTCTAGAAGGTCTCACCACCCAACCATGAACCTGGCAATCACGTCCAATGTCCCCCTTTGAGCACTTCCTTCTCCTGAAAGTCACTAGACTTAACACAGTCTCGTATCTTGTGCTTCAGGACTATTGTCCAGCCTCAAGTCACACACCAATTCAATTGTTTGCCATAGTTCTGTTTTCCCACTGGTTATTCCTGTCCAACTCAAGGAAAATTCAAGTAGCTCTCCCTGCTTCTTTTCCCCTCCTTTTTGGGGAAAGAGATGGCAACTGGTTCTAACTGTTCAAGAAGTTAATGTAACTATTTCCATTCAATTTTCCCTTAATCAAACACTATTCAATTTCTTTAAAATGTCATGATTCTCTGGCTTTTCCAGCCTTAACTTCTTAACAACTATGTTAAGTAAAATTAAAAGTTTCTACGTTCTGAGTAAATCTTGGTAAAAACAAAAGTAAATATTGTGCAACAAAGGGTGTTACAACTCTACCCCCTTATGAGGAACACTGTCCCTGGTGTTCTTCTAAGAAAATAATGTCGGATAGGCCTGCAACATGATCTCTTCTTCTTCCCAAGTGGCCTCCTACGAGCCAAAGTGCTTCCATTGCACTTTAACCCCGGGGATGGTTCACTTCCGTAAGGTTGTTTATCTCCAATCTAGAATACGAAGAGGCTCTGCCAGGAACTCTCCCTTGGCTCAACCTGCATAATTTACAATTGGCTTATAGAATTGCACCAAACAACAAATTTTAATGTCACATATTCATTTGTTTTATTACCTGTATATTTTCCCAAGTAATTATATGTTGAGGGTTGTATACATATTTTTTTAGCAAGGATACATGGAAAACATTGTGAACCGGGGTGTGGCCGGGGACTGCTAAGTTGTATGCCACTGGTCCAATCCATTCCAGTATTTGGAACGGTCCACAATATAGGGGTGCTAGCTTGGTGCAACCCATCCACTATAAGGTGCTCTTTCGGGGTTTAAATTTTAAGTATACATGATCCCCTAATTGGAATTATTTATGAGTCCTCTTTTTATCAGCATAAACCTTTTTTCTATCATGAGCGGCCTTTAAGTTCTGGAGAACCTTTTTCATTGTCACCTCTATTTCAGCTAACATATCAGGACCTAATGCTAATTATTAACCGAGTTATTCCAATCTGTGGGTACTCGACACTTCCTTCCATACAATACCTCAAAAGAGCTCATGCCCAAAGATTCATGATGGCCATTGTTATACGCGAACTATACTAAATGGAGGTAGTCCTCCCACTTGTGTGGTTGTTGCATAACAAACATCCTTAACATATCTTCCAGGACTTGATTCACTCTTTCTGTTTGGCCATCTGTTTGCAGATGGTAGGCGGTACTGAATTGAATCTGGGTACCCAATTCGGCGAAGAGGGTTTTCCAAAATGCGGATGTAAATTTTACATCCCTTTCGGAAATTACTACCCGGGGTATTCCATGTAATCGGAAGATTTCCCTCATGAATATGTATGCAATTTCTACAGCCTTGTAGGTGGATTTCACAGGTACAAAATGGGTTGTTTTTCTTAAATTGTCCACTACCACCATAATTGAGTCATGCTGCTTCTTGGTGCGGGGTAGTCCTGTAATAAAATCTAGAGTGATCATCTCCCATTTGTATTCAGGAATGGGTAACGGTTGCAATAGACCAGCGGGATGCTGATGCTCTGCCTTCACAAACTGAAACTCCAAACACTTTGATAAGTATTCTACAACATCCTTTCTTAAACCTAGCCAGAAATAACTTTTCTAGATAATTGTCAAAAGTTTCTGGTATCCTGGTTGAGCGGCATAAGGTTTCCTGTGAAATTCTTCCAATAATAATTGCTTGACAGAATTTTGGTTGGGAATATAAATTTTGTTTCAGAATTGTTTAGAGAATCTTCGGCGAAACCACATAAACAATCATTTGTTTCTGAATGTTAACAATTAGTCAAAAGTTATATCATAATTAGACTGTTTCCCCTTTTCCCAATCCCTCTGTTGCTTGTTGTGAAAGAAAAGCGTATTTAGGGTCTTTAGGGATGCTTCCTTGATAATTTCAGGAAGGCTAGATTGTATTTGATTGAGTTGTATTTCATAGACGCAATGCATTTTCTTGCTTAATGCGTTGGCCACTCGATTTTCTCTACCTTTAAGGTGCTTCATATCGAAGTTGAATTCACTCAGAAATGTGGTCCACCTAGCCTGCCAAACATTTAAACTTGACTGATTAAAAAAAATTGTTAAACTACTATGATTGGTTAACAGCAGAAATTTCTTTCCTAGAAGGTAGTGCTGCCACATTTTCAGTGCGTGTACAACTATTGTTAACTCTAGATCGTAAGCAGAGTACCATTTCTCATAGTCTTTCAATTTATGTGATTCATACGCTATGACCGTTCCTTCTTGAGTTAATACTCTATCGACCCCTTCCTTACTTGCATCTGTGCATACTACAAATGATTTTTCTAGATTTTCTACCTTTAACACTGGTGCAGTGGTAAGAAACTGCTTCAGCTGCTCAAAACTTTGTTGGCATTCTGTTGTCCAATGAAAGGCGCACCCCTTTTTCTGTAGCGAGGCCATAGGAAGGCTATTTTTGAAAAAAAAAATAATGAATCGGCGGTAATAACCTGCCAGGCCGAAAAAAGATCTAATATCTGCAACATTTTTCGAGGCTTTCCATTCCATTATAGTTTTGATCTTCTCTGGGTCTACCACTATACCCTCAGCTGATATAACATGGCTCAAGTACTGAATCTTGTCCTTATAAAAATCGCACTTTCTATACTTAACATACAGCTGATTGTCTCGCAAAATCTGCAAAACTATTCTTAAGTGCTTTTCGCACTCTTCCTAATTTTTTGAATAAATTAATATATCATCAATAAAAATCAGCACAAATTTATCTAGGAAAGGTTGAAATATGTTGTGCATCAAGCTCATGAATGTGGTTGGGGCATTAGTAAGGCCGAAAGGCGGTATTATGAACTCGTAATGATCGTAGCGAGTTCGGAAGGCAGTCTTACAAACGTCCTCGTCCTTTATTCAGATATGGTGGTAACCGGATTTTAGATCAATCTTAGAGAATAGGTTGGCCCCCTGCACTTGGTCAAATAAGTCATCAATATGAGGTAGAGGATATCTATTTTTGATGGTAATTTTTTTTAGCTGACGATAGTTGATGCATAATCTTAAAGTCCCATCCTTCTTTCGAACAAATATCACAGTGCTCCCCATGGCGATACACTAGGGCGAATGTACCCTTTGTCTAAAAGTTCCTGAAGCTGCATTTTGAGTTCTGTTAAATCAAGGATGCTCATGTGGTAAGGAGATTTTGAAACAGGGGATGCTCTAGGTATGAGTTCGATAGTAAAATCAATATCACGTCTAGGGGAAACCCAAGAATAGTTTCAGGAAATACATCCACAAAATCCTAAATTACAGGAATATTCTAATGAAGTCATCTTGTTTCTGTCATTAGATTATCCTACTTAGACAGCGTAAATCTGGTAGCCTTTTCTAATGCATTTCCCAAGTTGGTTAGCAGTGATGGGGTGTAACTTCATGCTTTTCTTGATTCCTTGAATTTCCTTCCTTTGCCCTGAATCTGTAAGGTAGTTCACAAATTTTTCTTTACAATCCACTAAGGACCAACATCCTTCTAACCAGCCCATTCCTATTAATACATCGTAGGAACCTACGAGAAATATATTTAGATTAACATGAATGAGTTTCACTGAAACTGCGATAAGGCAGTTTTCTGTTTTAACGAAATCCTTTCTTTAGCTCCGGTGGCTAGTTGAACTAGCCAAGATTTCTTAAATTTGTTGTTTGGCAACTAACATTTTTCTACCATCTTGGGACTAATATAACTTAGGCTAGCACTTGGATCAAATAAAATAGAAACAGGTTGATCAACAATCGTACCTTCGCACTCAATCATGGTGGGCTCATATTCTACTTGATGGTCGTCTAAAGTGGCATTAATTCTGGGCATACTCCTTGCTATATCTCCAACTATGGAGGCTTCTTTCATATTGGAAAGTTGTTCCGTTCGAGCCTTGTGCGGGTAGTTCTTATAATAATGAGATTCCCCACATCCCCAGCATTGCATAGGTGGCTTTGGCGGTTGGTCAGTTGCAGGTTTATTAATTCCCTCTATCTGTTTGCTTAAGGGGAATGCTGCAAACTTGGGTAGATTCCTGGTAAATTTTCCAAAGGTTCTCTGCTGATTATTACGACCATTTCCTACTTTCTGTTGTCTGTTTGGGGGTAGATTCCTCATTCTTCTGCCTAAATCTCCTTTGGGTGCTTCATTTTTTTGTATCATCTGCTCGTAACAGATATGGGCTTTTCGCACCGCATCATCTATCAATCTAGGATAGTCAAATTCCAAGTTTTCCTTCATAAAATTAGGCAGACTACTAATAAACTGCTATTTTTTTTTCCTCCTACATGTATGGGACATTTTGTAACAAGGAGGTGAACCGCTTCACATATTCGTCCATAGTCAAAGTTCCCAACCTTAGCTCATGGAACTCCTTTGCTTTTTCATCATAATAACGCTCAATCAAGTATTTATCCTTAAAATGTTTCTGGAATTCTTGCTACGTCACTTGTTCTTCATCAATCTTTCTCACTATTTTGATTTCTTCCCACCAAAGAATGGCATTTCCCATAATTGGTAAATTGCTAATCGTGCTTTGACTTTGTCAGTATATTCATAAATCTGGAAATATTTTCCCATGTCAATCAACCATGCTTCAGCTGCCTCCTCAGATTCTCCTTCGAACAGTGATGGTTTTTTTTTTTTTTAAACTCGCCCTATAATTCCATCTTCTATTTTTTGGTTTTTCTTTGGTCTAAAACGTTATCCGAACGCCCTTCTTCATCCTCCTTATGTCCCTCTATTGATTCTACATTTACCTCACCATGATGGGCTATTGGTGTTCTTTCTCTGTCCTCTGTGATTGGGTCTGGCCCTCGCTGATTATGTCAGTCGGACAGACTCTTGAGAATCTTTTCTTGCTCTTGGCTCATGCGTTCATTATCTAACCTTAAATTTATAATTTATGTACGTAGTTGTTGTACTGTTTCTAGTAGGACAACATTAGCTTGTCGAGAATCCTCTCCCAGATGAATCCATATATCCGGATTGGCCTCTATGTAAGGCACCCTAGACGGATTTGATATCCTAGGGCTCCTCTGCATGTCTGTGTGTTGGTGTTGACTTCTGTCTCTTTGTTCATGTCTACCAGCTCAGTTGTTTATTACATAATTATAAGCATGATAGCACTTAATTTTCTGCATAATATTTAACCCAGAAGCCTCAGTGTGCGAAACTGGCTCTGATACCATTTGTAACACATCCTACTATATAATTTCTTGAATAAGCACATATAAACCATTATTACCCAATCTATGCTTTAACGTTAATTATTATATGTTTAAAATATATTATGAACATAGATATGATTGATATTATCAATGAGTTTGGAATATTATCACTCAGATCTATCTTGTACAATTGCTTACATGCTGCATTGGCTTGAATCCACCTGTCATCACCTCGAGAGTTATGATGGCTCTCCCGCCTGTCACTTGGGTTTCAAATTAATGCTAAGGTCCGGCCTGCTGCCAGAGAGCTCGAGTATTGAATGCAAGGCCCATTCACCGTCAAATCCATGGTAGGTAGATCTAACGCCTCTAGTCATTCGCCTATTAACCCTAACCTTTCAAAGATTTTCGGCTGAGTGTTGATTTCATTCTGCTCACAACGCTAATGGATCGAAGCTTTGCAACTTGTTGTGAACGGTAATGGGTGTTAAGGTTTTATCCGCAAATCCTTTTGGCCATCGAAGGAAAACCGTTAGCTCAGAACTTCATAACCCGCCATCTTCAAGCGAGCTTCTGGTGATAAGATAAGGATATTAGCTAACCCTTAGTTGTCTTTTCTCTTTTTTCCTCCAAGTTTACCATGAATGGCATCCGGTGACGGAGGGATGTTGCAGGTATGCTCAACGGAGATTGTCTCGTTTCTTCCCTCGATCAAGTATTAGTACGAGGTCGGTCTTCTGCGAGAGAACTTCAGGTTTACCCTATCAATGTGGATTAACTAATTTGAGGTATTCTTTTGTTTTGAATATTGGTTTAACATTTTCATTTGTTTTATTAGGTCTTCGGAACTTCCTAAACCAGAACGATTATCTTCAGGTAATGCTAGAGTAATTTTTTTTTATTTAATTGTGAAGGGTTATGAATCCAGAGTTCTAATCCTTTGGTGGGTCTCGCAGGTAACCTTCTATCTTTGCCATTGGAGCCGAAACGCTCTTGGAAAGTAACTGTACCCGGTAGCCTAAGAGTGTGCCTTATGCTATGCCTCCAGGTTAGTATGTTAAAAACCCTGACGGCATTGATCTGGGTATTCATGTTTAGCTGTTGTATAATGACTAGATTTAACTAAGGGTTGTATAGTTTAGATGGTGGGAGGGTTTGTTGGCTCTCAGCATGGCCAAACCCTCACCGCATTACCAGCAATTCCTATCCTTTTCGATTGGATGAATATCATGAGGCATAGACTGGCTATAATGATTCTTTTGATCCGAAATTTTGGTTATGTGATACCTTAATGTATAATTTTCTTATTTTTGACTGTAATACTTTTGACAATAATGAGTTTTATGGCATACACTGCCTGACTTAAAGATAAACTGTTTCATATTTAAAATGTACCACTTCCGAAGGTTTATATTGATATTATTGTTATGACTCGTTAGGTCTCGACCTTTTCTTCGGAATGGCAGAGGCTGGAAATGGTCCTTCCACTTTTCTCATATATATATATATATATAGTCATCTAATTGCATTAGCATTTTAGCTGGAAGAACCCGTGAGTTCATACTAAAAGTCATTCATGCGTTTGGAAATTTAATTAGTATTTATATTTCTTGATGGTTTTCTCAGTCAAACGCATTACGTTTTAATTGCTCTACTTCAATAGAAGATATACTGGTAAATAATAGGGAAGTTGGAACTAAGCTCATAATCTCAGAATTATAATGAACATAATTTCTCGTTTTAAAAACTGGTATGAATTTATACTTCAAGGTTGGGTTTTAGACTTCTTTGCTATAATTATAGTTAGTATTATTCTATGGTTCTGTAGTGATGTGATTGTTAATTACAACCTTCAGTTCTATGTATCATTCTTGCATCTGTCAATGATACTGCATTACCTTCATCAGACTTAGGAATTGTAGCCATGTATTTACTTTACCTGTAATGTAATGATGGGAAGGAAAATGTATTAAAACCTTTATATGATAGTTATAGCAAAATATAAGAAAAGGTTAATCATAATAGTAATTATTTATTTTAAAGACAATAGAGAATACTGATAAACTTAAACATTTGTTCCTCGCTAAATATATTTTTCCAACTGTCAATAATAAGCACAAAGTTTGATTACTTATCTGTTTATGATTATTTTAGCACTGTGCAAATGATATTCTTTCTAGAAGGTCTCAACACCCAACCATGGACCTGGTAATCACGTCCAATGTCCCCCTCCGATCACTTCCTGCTCTTGACAGTCACTAGAATTAACACAGTCTCATATCTTGGGCTTAAGGACTATTTTCTAGCCTCAAGTCACACACCAATTTGACTATTTGCCATAGTTTTATTTTCCCACTAGTTATTCATGCCCAGCTCAAGGAAAACTCAAGCATCCCTCCCTACTTCTTTTCCCCTCCTTTTGGGGGAAAGAGATGGCAATTGTTGTTTCTAATGGTTCAAGGAGTTATTGTAAGTGTTTCCATTCAGTTTTCCCTTAATTAAACACTATTCAATTTCTTTAAACAAAATGTCATCATGCTCTGGCTTTTCCAGCCTTAACTTCTTAACAACTATGTTAAGTAAAATTAAAAGTTTCTAAGTTCTGAGTAAAGCTGGGTAAAAACAAAAGTAAATATTGTGCAACAAAAGGTGTTACATTGACCAATTTTTCTGTCTAATTTCTTCTTTGGTTTTTGTGTGTGAAATTGCAAAATGTTGATAAGTTGGGGCGTTATTCCAAGGTTTTTATTCAACACATATTGCCCTTTTCTATCTTTTGCTATAGAACATAAGGATGTTTGGTATATGAAGTAGTTATTTTTTTGGCATGTTAACCAAATGTCTTTATTTTTATTTTATTTATAAATATATTTGATTTAAAATAGTATAAATTATTATTAAAATTTAAACTAAATTATTTATTTAACCTATTAATAAAATATATTAATAATTTAATAATATTTATAATAAATTTAATAAACAAATTGCAACATCAATTTAATGGGCCTAATGGTTAAGAGCATGTGTTTCCTCCTAAGAGGTCACAGGTTCAAAACCAGAGGGGGGTAGAGTATGTATGCCTTCGTAGACTTATTGTTGGGACATCTTTCGGTACTAATCACATCTAAAGTATTTTGTTGAGACATTTCGAACCAACCATAGTGGTTCATTATCAGCACCAGAGGCATAGTCAGATTTTGGCAACCGGATAAATAGTGGTAGCGATGGATGTTGGGACATCTTTCGGTACTAATCACATCTAAAGTATTTTGTTGAGACATTTCGAACCAACCATAGTGGTTCATTATCAGCACCAGAGGCATAGTCAGATTTTGGCAACCGGATAAATAGTGGTAGCGATGGATGTTGGGACATCTTTCGGTACTAATCACATCTAAAGTATTTTGTTGAGACATTTCGAACCAACCATAGTGGTTCATTATCAGCACCAGAGGCATAGTCAGATTTTGGCAACCGGATAAATAGTGGTAGCGATGGAAAGAACTGATAATTATCAATTGAAAGAACTGATAATTAGACTCTTAGAGTATTTTTTTTTTTTTTAATCCCGCTGCTGCTGCTCTGCGCGCGCGCGCGCCTGAGCCTGCCCTCGGCCCTTGATCTGATCCTGCTCCAGCTGCACCTTCCTCGATCGGATCCATGGATCCCCCAGATCCGCCAGGGGGGGATCCTGCCATGCAACATGCTTTCTCGAATCTGATAAGATCTCTGCCACAGCAAAGACCAAGGCCAACGGCAACTAAGTTCGTGAAAAAACTAGATGTGCTTTAGGAAGTTCTTTTACCTCCAGCCATTCCCCGCAGGGCTGCTATCTCTCTCGCTGAGAAAGGACTCATCGGACAATTTACTGGTCTATGGCCCTCACCCAAAACTGTGCAAAGATGGGTTGAGCGAAACTGGGCAGACAAGATACAAGGGAAAATATCAATAAGGTTCTGTGGCAGAGGATACTACACCTTTCACTTTGAAACTAAGGAGGACAAGGATCTGATATTCAGAAACGGACCTTACTTCATGGATTCCAGGGGTCTCTATCTCAACAAATGGACCCCGGACTTTGATCCAGAGCTAGATATACCAAGTGCTGTCCCTGTCTGGGTCAGGCTGCCTCATCTTCCTCTCCATTGCTGGGGCGATGACTCTGTCAAAGCAATAGGGAATGCGGTCGGGAAATATATAGATCGTAGCGAGCCCAAAGACAACATGCAGGCCTGTGCGCGGATCTGTGTAGAAGTTGATCTGGGACGCGGTCTTCCTGAAGCAATCAAACTGAAAGTCGACGATTGGAGCCACATACAGCAGCTAGACTACGAACAGATTCCCTTCAAATGCAAGGTATGTCATGAATACGGGCACTTTGCAAATAGATGCACTAAAATCGTAAATGTTGAAACAGATGAGCAAGAAAGGCAATGGGAAACTGTAAAAAAAAAAAGTCAGCTCCGCCGTTGAAACCATCAGTCTCTGAAGCCCCTGAACCTCCCCCTCAGAACTCCGTCCATCTCAACTTACCCCTTCAGCCCCCTCCCTCCTCCTCTCAGCAGTCTTCCCCGAATCCTCCCTCTTTATCCCCTCGACTGTCGGATCCTCCCATCCCTCCATCTTCTAATCCCTTCGCGACCCTCTCTGCTGATGAATCCGACCCTGATCCTCCCCCCTCAGACCTTACCCTGCACCCTTCTTCCCCTCACATCTCCCAGCCTTCCCCTGAATCCCCCTTAGCTCGTGTAACTAGAAGCTCCTCAAAGGATCATGGAGGACCCAGTGATATACCAAAAAAGCATGGACCTGGTAGAAAAACAGCTAAGCAGCACAGGGAAGAAAATGCTCAGAAAGACATTGCCATGGGATCTCAAACCCCTATTGAATCCTTCATACTTGGTCACTCAGACAAAGAAAACAATACCAAAGGGAAAGAGAGGCGAGCACCTCTCCATACAGCCAGTAAATCATGATGAAAATGTTATCATGGAACAGTAGGGGACTAGGGCACCCCTCAAAGACAGCAGCCCTCAAGGATTTAATTCAAAGTGAAAAGCCTGAAATCGTCCTTATTCAAGAGACAAAGCAAGACAAATATGAAGCCAACAGGATCCTCAACCAACAAAAACAATACAGTGGTTGTGCAAGTGAAGCAAGAGGAGCCTCGGGTGGCATTCTAACAATGTGGGACAACAGAAAATGGAGCTGCAACTCCACCAAAATTAACCAGCACTGGATCAGTGTCAAACTAGAAAGCAAGGAGGACGGAGAAACGATAAGAGTTTATAATATCTACTCTCCGAATCAGTACAGGGAGAAAGAAGCATGCTGGAACACTCTGGAGGCCAGCTTAGAAGAAGAACAAGACAACAATCTCATCCTTGCAGGGGATCTAAACTTAGTCCTTCATGCCAATGAGAAAAGAGGGGGAACTTTCTCTGCAGATCCCTTTAGAAGCAAACTTGAGCACATTATGCAGGATCAAGAATTGGTGGATATAAAGCCAAAGAACCGAAGGTATACATGGAGTAACAGGCGGCTAGGAGTTGGAAATATCATGGAGAGACTTGACCGTTTCCTCATAACCATCTCTTACCTAACCACCTTCGCTACTGGCCAGTCTAATATCCTCAACAACTCAGCCTCTGATCACTATCCAATAACTCTCACCCTCCTCAGACAATGTCAGCTAGGTCCTCTCCCATTTAAATATTGCTCCCTATGGAACCAAATCCCCGAAGCTAAAAAAGTGGTATGGCAGGCTTGGACCCAACACGTGGAAGGCTCCCCGTCTTATATCTGGGAGTCAAAGGTCAAGAGAACCAGATAGGCTCTAAAAATCTGGGCACAGACCAAATATCAGGAGCCCGAATTGAGTAAAAAACGCATAAAGAAAGAACTCGGAGAGCTACAGGAAAAGATTGAGGTCGTTGGGCTCTCACAGCAGGACAAAGAGAGTGAAAAAGTGCTTTACACCCAAGTGAGCCAAACAATAAGGGATGAAGAGACTAAATGGCGGCTAAAATCAAGACAATTATGGCTGCGTGAGGGGGACAAAAATACCTCATACTTTCATAAGCAGGCCACTGTTAGAAAAGCCAGAAATACAGTAAGCTCAATTCAAGATAGTGAGGGGATCATTTGCACATCCCAGGACACCATTAAAAAAGCAGCCACCAACCACTTCAAAAATCTCCTTACTGAAGAAAAAGGTGAAGAAGATTACTCATCTCTGCTTCAGCACATGCCCAACGCCGTCACCCAAGAAACAAACAACAGGCTCACGCGTGAAGTTGAAGAAGAAGAAGTCCAGGCAGCAATTTGGAGCCTTCACCCAGACAAAGCTCCTGGGCCTGATGGGTTTCCAATCAGTTTCTACAGAGAATATTGGCAAATGATAAAAAAAGATCTGCTAAAGATGATTCGTTGGGTCCTTAGGAAAGGCAAATTGGGGGGGTTCACCAATGCAACTTTTCTAGCTTTAATCCCGAAAGAAAACAGGCCCTCCTCATTCTCTAGATTCCGACCCATATCCTTATGTAACTCAGCTTACAAAATTATTACAAAAATCCTGTCTTCCAGGCTCAAACCTCATCTCACTTCTTTGATCTCTGAAAACCAAGGGGGCTTTCTTCCTAATAGACACATAACAGACTCCATTCTACTAGTACAAGAGGCCATCCATTCAAGCATAAGCCGAAAAGAGAAAGGCTTTGTCCTAAAGCTAGATCTAGCCAACGCCTTCGATAGGGTCAGACACACCTTTCTGTATGCAGTGCTCCATAAAATGGGATTCGACCCCCTCTTTATCAACATGATCAAAGCCTGCATCTCAAATCCATGGATATCACCCCTTATCAACGGTAGATCTTGTGATGCCTTTCAAGCTTCAAGAGGCCTTAGGCAAGGTTGCCCCTTGTCTCCTTACCTTTTTATTCTCATGGCAGAATCCCTAAGCAAGGCATTAGATTTCAACAGAAGAATAGGCATGATCACTGGAATCCAAATTGAACATGGAGCAAAGAATGTTAATCACTCACAATTTGCAGATGACACCCTATTGATGGGAGGAGCATCCATCACTATTGCAAGGCGATTTAAAAAGGTCTTAGATCAATTCATGAATTATTCCGGAGGAAAGATAAATCAGATAAAAAGCTGTATATATGGATGGAATGCTTCCAATCTCACCATCCATAGCATTGCCAGCGAGCTTGAAGTCTCATACAAGCTAAACTGGAGTCACTTCACCTATCTAGGAATGCCGGTCAGTATGGGTCCTTTAAAGGCTGAAACATGGAGCGAAATCCTCGACAAAATTCAGAGGAAAATCCAGCAATGGGGTTCTATGTGGTTGAACCCAGCCGGACGCCTTGTCCTTCTCAAATCGGGGCTGGCCTCTCTTCCCATTTACAGATTCTCCTTGCACCAAGCCCCATCGATTTTTCATCAGAAAATGGAGAAAGCACTCAGGCACTTTCTCTGACAAGGAGGGAAAGCAGAGAAAAGGAAATTCAATTTGGTCAACTGGAAGAGTGTCATCCAACCTAATGAAAAAGGAGGACTGGGAATAAGATCTCCAAAACTGCTGAACTTAGCTCTTGGAGCTAAAATAATTTGGAGGCTGATCTCAGGGGACACAGCCTGGTGGAAGAAGGCCCTAGAGGCTAAATACCTGAGTAGCACAAGGCATCAACTCTTGGACTCCAACATCCCCAATAGGGAAAGCACAAAAATCTGGAAGCTATGTAAGAAGGCCATACCCTTCATGACTCAAAACATATCAAGGGTCCCAGGAGAGGGGAGCAATATTAAGATCTCCACTGATAGAATTCTAGGACAGACCCCTATTGGTTTAAATGCGGAGGTAGCCCCAGCCATAAATTGGCTCGCTGACAATGGCATATGGAACTTAGCACAAATATCGCATTGGGAAAGTCACTCCCAAGCCTGGGCTGATTGGAAGTTCCCGAATCACCCCAGGGAACTTGAGCCAAGCTTCGTAGCCTTAAAAAACCACCTGCATAGTAAAGCTCCAATTCAAAAAGGCAAGCAAGATGGATACAGATGGGATCCCACGGGAGCTCACTACTCGGTCAAAGCCGGCTATCAATTCCTTTGCAACAACATCTTTCCGTAGGCCATATGGAACCAATGGAAGCTGGTCTGGAAAGCTGAAGTCCCCCCTAAAGTCAAATTCTTCTTTTGGCTTCTCCTGAAAGGGAAGATTCTAACAGCAGAAAACTTAAAGAAAAGGGGTATTATGGGACCATCTAGGTGTCCAAACTGCTGTCAAGCAGAAGAAACAATCCAACATCTGTTTATAGAATGCAGGATAGCTGATGATTGCTGGAAACAAACAGCGTTAATTGGGGGAGTTACATGGGAACCAAAGGCAACAATCGCAGATACAGTCCACAACTGGAGGAAACATTGCCCCTGGAAAGAAAAGCAAAGCAAATTAACGCAAAGGATATGGAATGCCATTCCTCTAACTCTAGTCTGGCACATATGGCTGGCTAGAAACAAAAAAGTTTTCCAAGACAAAGGGTGCAACACAAGAATTATGTGCCACAAGGCAACAAGCTTAGCGGTGGAGGCAATAATAGCTCACACTCAAGGTAAGATCGAGATCACCAACTATAGCATAGAAGAAAGAAATTTGATCAGCTATACCCAAGGAAACACACTCAATCCCCAGGCAACAAAACAGAGAAATCCACAGCTGAAAGAAGCTAGCAATGTATGGAAACTGAGGTACAAGGAAAAGGAATTTGTTCTCTGGCTGAGCAACTGCAACAAATTCTACATGTTCTTTGACGGCGCCTCAAAATCAAACCCAGGTCTAGCAGGCGCAGGGGGTCTTATCTGCAATGCCAATGGGGAGACAATTCTCCAATTTGAATGGGGGCTGGGAGAGCTATCTAACAACAGGGCAGAAGGTCTGGCTTTGTATCAAGGTCTTATCCAACTGATCAAGATGGGAATCAAGAAGGTAATGATTTTCGGCGACTCAGCAATCATTATCAGACTCATGGTGCAAAAGCAAAGCACGCCAAATATCCTACTGCAACAAATTAACTCCAGAAATCAGACCCTCCACGATCAGATGGAGGAAGCCCATTATTTCCACATTCTCCGTGGGCTAAATAAAAAAGCGGATCAGTGTGCCAACAAGGCCTGCGAAAGACTCAGAGGCAATCTTAGCTGTAACAACAGCTCATCTTTCTACCCTCTGCCATGAAAGACGTGCAACCAAATAAATCACGGGGATCATTAGTCAGCAGGATCATCGAGTACAGGCGCATCAACAGAGCCGAGGACAAAGCAAGCAAGGTGGATTGGACAGTTTGCAGATCAAAATCCAGAGAAGTAGATTCAGTGCGCCTAGAAGCTATTAGTAGCAACAAGGAATTGCGTCTGCATAGCCTTGAAGGTGCATTCTTACAGGCTTTCTGTGGCAGTTCAAGTCTCAGCCATAAAAGCACTATTAGAGCTCGTTTGGCAACTACCCACCGCAGCAAGGTTCCGAGCCCTCAAGATAAGACAGAAAACAGAGTCCTCAGCGCTTCCAGGCACCCTAAAGACCCAATGGCGCGTCAAGAACAGTGCTTTCACTGCAGAGATCTACAAGCGGAGTTCGACGAGGTGAGAGCGCAACAGAAAGTTTTGGAAGAACAAGTTCGCAACTTGGAAGCAAGACTTGAAGATCAATGCAAAATAATTCATGAGAAATATAGAGCCGAGATGAATCTTTTCCTCCACAGAGTCCATTCCCTGCACGAACAGTTCAGCAATCTAAGCAACAGGTGCAGCCATGCTGAGGAAAAGATCTCCATTCTCAAGTTCATAATGGACAAAAAGCTCAAAGATGCAACATCCTCCTCAAGTGCAAAGCCAATTGAACCAGACCCAGAACCAGAAGGATCTACAACAAGAAAGATAAGCCACATTGATATAGATTCTTCCTCATGAAATGTAGATGCAAATACTGGAACCTGCAGTTTGTTAGAATTTACAGTAGCATAAGTAGTTTTAGAGGGGGAAAATCAAAAGAAAGAATCAAGGAAATGAGTCTTTTTGTAATTCCTTGGATTCAAAATGCCCAGGAAGCATCATATGTATGTCAGCTTGCCTCCTTTTCTTTTCAGATCAATATATAGCAACCGAACTTTGTCTAAAAAAAAAAAATTAGACTCTTAGAGTATAAGAGTTAGCTTTGACCCATAATATAAAATATTAATTAAGGATGAGGACTCTAACTAATTTATACCTAAATTTATAAAAATATATTTATTAAATCAAAATATTACCCTATACGGATTCAAATAAATATATGTTGACTCTCCCCAATAACCATTTACCTAACAGAATTTGACTCAGAAAAAGTTAAGTTATTTATTTTATTTTCAGTTTTGCCTAACTAAAATGCTAAGACCAATTACGTAAATAAATAAATATAAATTTATAAATAATTAAAGTTATAGTTAATGACCAAATAAGACAATTTTGAATAATAGAATGAATAAATAATTATGTTAAGGTTAAATATTTCTTAATAAATTAACTAGATAAATGAAAATTACCTAGAATCAAAATCAATTTTAGAAATCATTCTAAACAAATTAGGTAAAGAGAATTAATTAAAACTAATCAAATTTGAAAAATAAAAGTTATAATAATATTATTAATATAAATTTATAATGAATATAATACTTTAATAAACACAAATAATAAATAAGGAAATGTCTAACAAATTGGTAAAGAGATTAAAAAATAAAACTAAATCAAAATTATAAAATTATAAAACTACTAATAATATTAATAAACATAAATGATAATAATAACAATACTTAATAAATGAACAAAAATGTAATAATAAAAATAAATAAATGGAAAAAAAAGACAATTAAATAAAAAGAATAAAACTAGGAGGATAGGGTAGGGACCCAATAA
The DNA here is from genome assembly GCA_000404065.3 of Pinus taeda. Classification (NCBI taxonomy): domain Eukaryota; kingdom Viridiplantae; phylum Streptophyta; class Pinopsida; order Pinales; family Pinaceae; genus Pinus; species Pinus taeda. The sequence continues at coordinate 58,677 of APFE031740327.1, read as the reverse complement.
CTATTTATCTTCCAACCATCATCTCAGTTCAAATTACTAGGCCTCCTTGAGTCTCGGCTTATTTCATAAGTCCAAAAACTCCTTGTTGCACATTATTTTCACCATTCTATCCCTTTGTATAGCCTATCTTAGGTCTATGGCCTTTTTGTCTACTTCACGACCTCGTTGTTTGCATCAAAAAATTATTGTAGCAGCCTTCAAATGCACTTAGTCTCTCTTGATTGACTGTGGGTCACTTCAGGAACACTTTTTGACCCCTCGTCCATCCCTCATAAACCCTCTTAGGCCCTTGGCCTTCCTACACAACTTGTAGGACACATCCAAACACTTTTGCCTACAGATGACCCTAACTAGGCCTCTTATATGCCTTTCCTTAATTATGGTTAGGTCTCTCCCTCGGTCCAGCTCCTCGTCTATTGTAACAACACCCTTGGAAACGTTTTCCAACCCTACTATGGTTGTGGTTCTCCTCAAATGGTTGGCCAACCCTCTGTTAGGGATTGGCCCTCCTCTTGGTAGTTGCAACCCTACCTGTGGCAATCTAACTAGCCCTAAAATGGGCTTCATAGACTTCGGGTTCCTCTCTTGGAGCAACTCTTAAACTAAGCTTCCTTCCTTGGATAGATCTCCAAATCGACCTTCTCTAGCGAATTGCCTCCTCTAGGGAACTTCTCCTTTGTTGCAACAAAATTTTGTAGAGCTAAAATGTCAAATAATTTCTCAAGCAAACTCCAACAATGAATCAAAACATAAAAAAGGGACATAGTATTTAAACTAGAGTAAAACAAGGAGGTAAATTATGTCTACATTGAGTTTCAAATGAGGCGATTTGAGGGTTAAGGAATCTGAAATACATCCAAGCTCTTTTCAAATGGCATTCACTCATTCATTTTTAACAAAAATAATAATAAGATGATGTGAAAGTAAAGTTGAAGCTTCATAGCGTTCCTCAATGCAATCTGCGTTGTCTCTAAAGCACCTCCTGCCGAGTCAACATTGTTTTCCTTTTTATTTGCTATGAGAGTGGTCTCGACATTTTCTAATGGACTTGCAAATGTTAGCTTAAAATAGAACAATGTTGGTTTTTATTAAATGGCCAAAATTGTTATCGCTCCAACTATTGTATTCACTGTGTTTCTCTTCTTGGGAAGAGAGTTTCCAAGAAACTTTTACTGATTGAAGTTGTTATTGCAACTATCATAGACTTGCAATTTAATTTGTTTGACACTTTGATAACTCTAAAGAGAAGGCCCTTTGCACCTACTTGAATTTGATTGGGAAATTCAAATGCCCTTTATGCACCAAGGAGAACAAACCAAATCAGAACTGTTTCAAGAACAATGAACTTAAGTTATCCTGTTCATATGGTTTGAAAAGGCCAACCGTTAGAATCATTATTGAACATGGCCAAAAATCATATAAAATCATGAAAAGAGAAGATTATATGAAGATAACCACCAAAATTGCAACAAAATAAAGGAGGAATGCACAAAACAATGGGAATATAGTGTTTCCATAGGAAAAGAAGAGAGCCTTAGATGATGACTTTAAAAAAAAAAGGGAGAAAGAATTTTTAATGTGAAAGGGGCATATACATTACAGAAAAAGGGGGCACAAGTCTACAGGTTGAAGACAAACCTAACTGCAGCAGAACGAGTTCAGATCATGCATAAGCCATAACAACAATGTATAAATGCAAAATCTGGAGTTGAAGAGAAACCTAACTGCAGCAGAACGAGTTCAGATCATGCATAAGCCATAACAACAATATATAAATGCAAAATCTGGTCATTTGTTGGTGTCTTAGATTCGATTCCATATGAAACTGATAGTCCAAATAATGTGATTAATTCTAGCCTTGAAATCCATTTTGTTCAAAGTAGATCACCGACTATGAATCTACACTAACTGTTACATTACTTGAAAATATTAGAGCTGAAGATAAAGATGCTTCAGAAACTGATATTCCAGCTCGATTTGGTTCCTGGCCACCTTGTGATCAACAAATAAACATACCCAATTACATTAAATTGTCTAGTTTGAATGATAATTTGAATCATGACATGACATGCCTCCAGGATTTTAGCCTACCTGCAATATATTTACATGGGATGGCTATACCACTTTTTACCGTTATGATGAAATGCAGCAGACCTGGGGGAGAGAGATTCAATCGCTTTCACTAGATATGAGGTTCGTACAGTAAAAAACGATATGCCATTGGCATACATCGCTATAGTTTTTGAAGAAGCTTCTTGATCATATCCAGATTCTATGGCATTCATCGTTTTGCAAACATTGTTGGGGAATTGGAATGATAATGCGGGGGTTGGTGCCAGTATTTCTTGGCCAAATGCCATTACCTCTGTTCAATTTTCGCAGGGACCCCAGACAGTGAATTTCAAGTCCATTTTCTGAAATAATTTTAAAATTCCGCAACATGGTTTTTTGTTGCAGAATCACCCCAATTTAGTTTTTCAAATATTTTTGGAGATTTTACCAGTTCTTCCAAAGAATATAAGCCTAGTTTTTTGCAAACGAATTTCACATGTTAACTTTTTCCCTTGAACCATCCAGATCAATGGCCCACAATTTTCATGCCCAGATCTGACGGCATGCGACCCCCACCCCCATCGAATTTTAACAGAGGGGTGTTCAGTGGGCATTATGTCGAAACCATCTAGGGAAAGGATCGACGGTATAGATTAAGGGGCGCTCAAAACCACCAAGTGGTTTTGTTGGGGCCTGCATGTCCATGAAATATTATTATATATTTTGTTGTTGGGGCCCACATGTCCCTCCCCCTAACACTTTGATTTATATTTTATTATAAAGTTTTTGGGTGGAACTTTATTTTATGGAAAAGGGCAATTTCATTTATATATATTATAATATAAAATGTTACATTAATAATAAGTTATCAAAAGTTAACGACTCATTATTATTTATTTTTAGTAAATCCTTTTAAAAAGGTATATTAACTATAAACAAAATCAGAGTTAAATTGATTAAACGGTTCAATTTTGGGGAAAAAATAAAAAAACCGAGGTTCGGAGTCTTTGGAGTTCATATTGTTATATAATGAAGAAATCTTTTATAAACGAGTCAATCAAAAGACCAAATTGATTCCAATTTTTAGAGCAAAGTTGCAGTGTGTATCTTGTTTTCTCTTATGGTTTTATTGTTTCTTATTTCATGGTCTTCGGCTGAGAAAGACATATGTAGCATCGGGATGCACTTAAATCCATATTATGGATTTATCTATGTTATTATTTGTATCAAACCAGGATGCACTTAAATCAATATTATGGATTTATCTATGTTATTATTTGTATCCAACGATATTTATAGTTTGAATAAAGTTTTTTAATGGCTACTTCATTTTTTTCAGAATTATATTCATAAATTCTTAGTTTCCAGTTTTATTCATTTTTTCATTTCCAGGGTTTTAATTTAAATTTTATTTTGAATTAACTTATTAAAATTGGTTTTTTTCTTCTTTTGCTTCTTTCCATCTATTTTATTTAATTATGAAGCTTGCAACCTTCAAAATGTTAGTCATTCTGGTTGCAAATGATGAATTTTTGAATTTTAATCATTGCATATTTCTTTTTTCTTTTTTCCGAAGAAGAAAATTCATAATTTCATATTGAGAAATTACATGTTGTGGATGCCCAAAGGCATATGTTGTAAACGTGGCAGAGGGCCACCGATAAAAAACAAAAATAAAATACATAATAAATATATACAAGGAGACCCCAAGGGTGTGTTGTTTGTTGCTAAAACCGCTATGTATGTGTCCAAAAATTACCCACACAGGGGTTGAAACAAAAACAAATTCACTATCATAACTGTGTATGCAATAATACTATAAAAGTTCAGAAACAAAATATGTGTAAATTAGAGGTTGTTGCCTCTCTGTCGATCCTCCTCTATGTATGGTCTATGAAAGTAATGATATATCCCTGACAGAGTATGTTCTTCGATCATCCACTTGCCTAGAGGACGATGCGTCGCTTCCTTTGATAGCCTGTCAGCAGTTTCATTTCTTTCCCTGTAGATATGAGAAACAGAGATATGATCAAAGAATGTTTTGAAAAAAAAAATTCTTCCAATATGGTTCTCAATGAGTATGCATTGCATGCAGTTGAATTATTAAACCAGTCAGTCACTATCTTTGAATCCCCAAAGATTTGTATGTTTCGGCATTGTTTCAGGATTGCAAAATAGAGTAAATGGCGGAGAGTTATCAGTTCTGCGAGGTTGTTGGTTCCAGGCCCCAGCCCCATACGAATCTGGAAGTGGTGTGAGTCTGATAGGTGAAGACAGACGCCGCCCCCACAGCCATGTTGTTGGGCAGCACCATCATAATACGCCCACGGGATATCCCTATTAATCTGTTCCTGCTGTATAATCCGTGGTCTCTTAAGGCAGTCATCGGTTGGAATCTCATCATATGTAGCACAGATTTGTGGGGGGAGCAGATTCCACTTTATTAACTTATCCTCGAATATTTTTTTGTTCCTTTTGAGCCAGATGTGCCAGGAAACAAGGAGGGGAATATTTTTTGCCTTAGGAACAGTTGATGTACACCACTAGTTCTCCCAAGCAGAAGTGATGTCCGCGCCCTACCAGCTTTTGTTCATATTTAGAGATAGGAGGACTTGTGTCCATATACTTATGGTAGTTGTACAGGTGAGGAACAGGTGCAGAGTTGCTTCCTCTTCTTGGAGGCATAAAACACACCAGGAAGGCCCCATAAAAGCCCGCCGCTTCAGATTGGAGCCCGTGGGGATCTTGTCTTCTAAAATATTCCACATCAATAATCTGGTGCGTGGTGGAGCTTGGAGGGACCAGAGCTTATTCCACCAGCTTCTCATGATCCCCGGATTCTTGTCTGCTATGATGATGTTGTACCCCTGTTTCGGTGTGTAGTGTCCCGCTTTGGAGTGAGCCCATATTAGTTCGTCTTCAACATTCCGTAATCTAACATGAGTTTCTGTAAGAGCCTGAAGGTAATTATGCCATATTCTATTCCAGTGAGGATCGGTCAGCCAGGCTTGAGTATGGAAGGTGGTGTTTTGCTGATCCCCAATCTGTCCCAGAACCTTAATGCCTCTGTTGTTTAGGTGCTGGATCAGACCCTCTAGTAGAATATGGGAGTTACCTCTACCAATCTAAGGATCAATGCCAATCCGGACAGAGTCACCACTGCCAATCTTCCATAATAAGCCCTCCTTGATAATAGACAGGGAATTGAGGATGGCTCGCCAGATCACCGATATGCCTTTGTTGTGCCGGGGGGGGGGCTTCTAATCCAGTCAATAATCGTCATCGGCCAAATGTATTTGTGGAGGATGATTTCGGCCCAAAGACTGTCTTGGTTTAATAGGAGCCAACTCTGTTTGGCCGCCAAATCTTGGGCAAATGCTGGAAGAAGTTTAACGCCCCAACCCCCCCACTTCTTCGGAGTAGCAATCCTTTTCCAATTTACCCAGGCAAAAGGTCTGCCCTCTTAGCTACCATTCCAAAGGAATCGACAACAGATTTGTTGAATGCGGTGGAGAATTCCCCGAGGGATCCAGGCAAGTGACATCCACTACACCGGGGTGGCTTCAAGGACCGATTTAATGAGGATCAGTCTTCCTGCCCTGGATAGGAATTTATGACACCAACAGTTTATTCTCTTCTCCACTTTAGTGATAAGCCAGGTCCAGTTTGCAATCTTATACCCATTTGGTTTTAATCTGAAGCCCAGATATTTTAATCCTCCCATCAAATCAGTTGCTTGAAAGGGAAAATTTTATGAGGCCAGCTGCGATTCTTGAATGGTGCATGCAGATAATGAGATGGTAGATTTTTCCCTGTTGATCTCCATACCCGTAGCTCTACAGAACAGATTCAAAATCTCATTCAGAGAGGTCGAATCTCTGACACTACCATTCAAGAAGATCAAAATATCATCTGCAAAGAGTAGATGTGTTAAGTAGAATTGCTCCGTTATTTTAAGACCTTGAAGCCCCCCCTTCTTTTCTCTGAAATGATAAGTTTTCTTAAACCTTCCATGACCAATAGGAAAAGAAGAGGTGATAACAGGCATCCCCGCCTTATCCCTCTGTCAATGTTGAAAGTGGGAGATGCTGAACCATTAATAAGAATAGCAAATGATACAGAGGAGATGCACCCCATGATCCAGTTGGTGAACGCTGGGGGGAAACCCAGGTGAGTGATTATTATTTTGATATACAGCCAATTCACTTTGTCAAAGGCCTTTGACAGGTCAATTTTGAGAGTGAGTCCTTTGAGATTTCTGAGTTTGATGGAGTGGAGGGCTTCCTGGGTAGTGCTAATGGCATCCTGAATATGTCTATGGTGGAGGAAAGCAAATTGCTCTTGGGAGATGTGTTTGGATAGAATAGGCCTGATACGGTTGGTTATGATCTTAGCGATGATTTTGTACAGACAATTGCAGAGGGATATAGGCCTAAAATCATTGAAGGAGGATGGTGAGTCAGTCTTGGGGATCAAAGCCAAATAGGTGAAGTTGATGGGAGGGTGGATGTGACCCGAAGTTTTGCTTTCCTCTATGACAGCGAGCAGGTCTCCACCCAGTAAATCAAGAAATGCCAAATAGAATTCGACTAGCCAGCCAGCCTGGCATGGGCTCTTATCCCTCTTGAACCACTTGAGGGTTCCTTCCAATTCTTCCATAGTGATAGGTTGATTTAAATCCCCTGCCTCTTCCTGATCCACAAATCTTGGAAAATGGCCCGCTAAATTGATGATATTCGGGAGGTTGGTGACCGATGGCGCAGTGAATTGCCTCTTGAAGTGAGTGATCCCCATTATGGAGAGTTGTGCGTGAGTAGATGCCCATCCCTCTGGCCCATCTGGCATCTGCCAAATGGTATTCGTGGCTTTCCTTCCATTTGCATAGTTGTGGAAGAATTTGGTATTGCCATCACCCGCTTGAAGCCAGGTGGCTCTACTTTTCAATCACCAAATTTCTTCCTGTTCCAGTAGCTTCTTGTTCTTTTGGTTCTCCAACCCAACTAGAAGATTTTTGGTTTCCTCAGTTAAAAAACCCATCCCCCGATCATCTATTAGCTGTGTTATCTTTGCTTCAATATCTACAAGTTGCAGATCTTCTTTCAGCTTCTTTCTCTTAGCCCAATCCTCTGTCAATGTCTTGAGCTCATTTAACCGAAGACAGAAATCCACAGCCATCCTCTGTTCCCGCAGGGGGGTTGAGCACTCCAATACTTAGTCACGATGTTGATGAAGTTAGGGTCTTTTAGATGCCCAACAAAAAATTTGAAGGGGGCACACGGTTTTTTTGTTGGTCCTGTGATCTGTAGAAATATGGGTAGGTGATCAGATTATCCCCCTGTTCCCACCCATTGCCGATAAAGAGGGATATGTCGGATGAGGTCTTCATGAATCAAAAAATGATCCAATCTACGGCCCAGGGCAGCCTCCCCTGTCTGCCTATTGTGCCGGGTGGTCAATTTCTTGTTCATTGAAACATCAACAAAATTGCAGGCTTCCAGTAATACACCCATCTGTTCGGAGATGGGATCAATTTGAGCTTGATGTCCCCAGGATTCTTCCATTCCCAATGAAAAGTTCAGATGCCCCCCAATAATGGTGGTATTAGAGACAATATCATGTTCCAACAGATTTTGCCAAAATTCCATTATGTTCTGATTAGGGGCATAAATATTAATCACATTTAGCTGTAGTCCCAGTTCTCCCACAAAAATGTCCATACCCAAAAAACCCTTCCCGCCCCAGGTGGAAATGAGCTTAACAATTTTGGGATTTATGCCAATTGTAAGACCCCCCGATCTGCCTATGGCATCCATACCCTGAAATGACCAGCCTGGCATGATAGATTGAAGGGCTTTGGTAATATTGTCTGATGTGCCAAGAGTTTCTTGTAGAAAGAGAATATCATAGACAGTTTCCTTTAACAGTCTCTTTAGAGCCAATTTCTTTTTGGGATTGGCTAGTCCCCAACAATTGTAGGAGAGCCAAATCATGAGGGACCTTGGCTAATGGGATCCAAAGCTCTAAGCACCCTTTCAATAGTATGTTGTCGTCCTCTAGCGACGTCCACCACCACGATCTTGATAGTAGATTTAATTTTGGATGGTCAGCCTCTGGCTGGTTTATGGAACTTAGACCGTCCCGGGGAGTGGCCCATACCAAGGTGCAGGTATGAGGTTCGAGGTCTGGAGCAGAGATTATAGGAATGGGAACTGGCCTTAGAGAGGGAGGATGAGAGTGAGGGGGGGAGGAAAAGTCCCGAAGGGGAGTGGGTGTGGTGGAGAAGGTTGGAGGGGGTAGGGATAAAGAGCAGGGAATAGATGGAATAGTGAAAAATGCAGATGAGAGGGGAGACAAGGATGTATGCAGTATATTTAACATAACATCATAAATAAGAGCAGTGGATATAGGGAGAGACTCATTACCCGACAGAGAGGTTGCTTCCGCTGCAGATTTTGAGCGAGTCCTGGGAGGAGATGACGAAGCTTTTCGCTGGTTCCCTGTCTTCTGTGTCGCATTCACCTCTGCGTCCATAGGTGTCTCTTCTTGTTCCGGTTCACCCTTGTTCTGCTCTATAGAAGTCTGTTTTTTCGTCCCCTTTGAGTTTTCAGTGGTCACCGAGGAGTTCAGTGGACAATCCTTGTAAAGGTGACTCGCTTTATGGCACCTCCTGCAACAGAATGGAACTCCTTCATAGTCCAGGAGTTGTTTCCGCGAGAAGTGTCTCCTGTGAAGTGTGATTTTTTCCTCTAGCCCTGCCCTGGTATCAAGGTGAACCAATATCCTAGCCATAGTCATAATTCCTGTTTTTTCAAAAGACTTGTCATATTCCAGGTAGGTCCCCAGAGCATCTCCGATACGTTTGAAGACCTGTGGTATCCAAAACTGCATAGGTAGACCAGGTAGTCTGACCCAGATGGGTCAAGCTCCTAGTTGTTCCCGTTCGGGATCGAAGAGAGGATCCCATATCTTCAGCAGAACAGGGGCAAGCTCTATGTGCCAGTAACGCGATAAGATCCAGTCCGTGTACACCTACCTGTGAAAGCGGAGGGCGAATCATCCCCTAGCCAGCACTCGAATAACAGGGAGTTCTTTCAGCAAAGATCCCCAGATCTCCATGGTCCATTGACGCAATCTCTCCACCGAATAGTTCCTGCCTCGAACCCGACCAACCAGAACTTTTCTCGCCGTGTCTAGAGCATCTTCCATTTGTACGTCTTCTCCAAAGGTCAAGTTGATATCAGAGTCCACGGCCCTGAGACATCGGCCCTTTTTTACCTTATCCGAGCATCGCCCAGTAGGGTAATCCTTGAGTAGTGACCTGCACGGTTCAGATGAGATGTGTTGCGCCAAATGAGAAGATCTAGGGTTAGGTATCGGTGCGCTAAAGCATCCAGAACGTATCGGGGAGAGGAGGTTGAGGCTGCACAAGCCCGGGTGAAAATGAGAATGCTCAGGTCGCAGATTGAAAGACTGACCAGCCTACGCCAGGGAGATGGATGGCGGGGGCGAAGGCAGGGAGTGCTAAGGGGGAGGTGGAGGGGTCTGCTGCGGGATATAGGGCAAAGGAGAGTCGAAAGATGGGGAAGCCTGAATGCAGGAGCTGAGGATATGCAGAGTTGCTGGAGAGAGGGGAAGGAATTCTAAGCTAGGGAGGTCCGCCACATCAATAGCTGGGTACTGTCGTTTTCCAGAAAGTGGCGAATGTTGCTTCTTCAGATCGGCATCTGTCACCCGACCCGGATTGTTCTGCCAGGGGCCCTCAACCGATGAGGGTTTGCGAACCCAAATTTCCTGCTCCAGCATGGGGTCCTCCTCGTAATCCACCTAATCATTGCATTTTCCATAATCCAATTCCAACCAATATTTAAAATTTTATGGAGTTTTGATAGATGTCATGGGCACTGAATCCCTATAGCTAGGTGTTTTCTTGAGGGTTACAACATTAATTCTTCACATTATATTTAGTGGCTACTATATCAACAAAGCTTTAAAACCATGTTGAAATTTTCTACAATATGTATAGTAGAAACCAATCTTATGATCTAGTAATTACTACATAAAAATATTCATACCATTTATCTTATGTCACTGATATTATTGAGCAATTATTCATAGAAGAGTTAAACAGTAATGTAATGAAAAATGTAAGATCATAAAGAGACAACCATGCACAATAAAGACAATAAATTTAACCTTGGAAACCTAAACTTGAGAGAAACCCGACAACTTTTCTTCTAGGAGAAATTATTCTTCAACAAGGTTTACAATTCCAAATTTTTTTTGTGCTAAAAATCCAAGTCCAAACATCAGTCAAATTCATACTCTATCTACTCCCATGTGTGGCTACTATACAAGAGAGATTATGATAATGAGTGATCAAAATGAAGATGTTACATTGTATACATATACAAGTCCAATGAATGCATTTACCCCAAGGGGCACATCCCTTCATGAGTTAAGCCAACTTGTCCATTTTGTGCCTACATGAAACCCAATAAAAATTGAATTTTTATTTTTATTTTCATGAAACTTCTAGGCCAACTTAAGAGGCCTCTTGGCATGTCGGAATACCTCTTGATGGTACACAAAAATAAACACATCAGGATTGTGGAAGCAACAAGCAAAGATTGATGGAGTAGAGGCTAAGGAAGAGGCACAAGTTGTCAAGTGAGAATGCAGTGAGAGGAGGTACTCCATTGAGTAATCCAAAAAGGAGGGCATGCAACAATGGGTAGTAGTCTGGTGCTACTACTAGAAGACATCATCACCGGAGAAGGATGGAAAAGGACTACATGCCAGAAGATTTTAAGAAGGAAAAACCTCCTACATTTGATGGTGAGGTAAAGAAATGAAAGGATACAGGGGCATGGTTGCTAGGGACGAAGAATTTTTTCAGAGTCCCCAATTACTCCGAGAACATGAAAGCAAATGTGGCCACCTTTATCCTAAAAGGAAAAGCTAATATTTGGTGGGAAAGACTTAAAGAATGTAAAGAATATTAGGGAGGAAGAATTGTCTTAGAAGAAATTTGAAAAGTACTTGAAGGAAAAGTACTTGTTTGAGAGGTACTATGATAGCCAGGCTAAGGAATTTTATGAGTTCAAGCCGGGGTAGTTTTCAAATGAGGAATTTCTGAACCTATTAAGATATGTACCCTACCTCAAGGCTAAAAAGGAAAAGATTCAGAGCTATATCAATGGGCTGCCACAAACATTCAAAGACATGATAGAGTTTGATGAGCCACAAACACTTGAGGATGCTATTAGTGAAATTAAGTAATACTACAAGTAATCCAAACACAGTTCAGAGTATAGGATTGAAAATAAAACAAAAGGCAACCTCAAATTCAAAGGAAAGAGGCAGGGAGATGTAAGGCAATGGCCTGTACAAAGGAAGGTGAGATCAACCACCACTAACAAAGGTGAGTTCCATCAGAGGTTCACTAATTCTGGTAGGGACCGCCTCACATAAGTAGTGGAAGAGGATTCCAACGGCTATGGAGGAGAACCATTGAAGTGTTGGACTTGTGAAAGAAACTATAGGAAGAGGGATTGCCCCCAACAAAAGAATGATGGCTTGAGGTTGTACAATGCACAAGAAGCAAAGACAATAAGGGATGTGGCTATAACATGCCAAAAATATACGCTGCAGTGGATAATAGAAAGGTTGATCATTAGGAATTGATTATCGAAATGGAAGGTACTATCAATAATCAGAACGTTTCAATTTTAATTGACCCTGGTTCAAACTTTAGTTACATGAGTTCTTCAATTATTGAGAAGTGTGCATTGAAAAAGGAAGCGCACATGGAACCTTGGCTAGTTTAGCTGGCCACAAGGATGAAGGGATGGGTGCAGTTCATAATGAAGTCGTGCCCATTTGTGCTGAGTGGTATGTCACCAATGGTAGACTTTAATTTTTTTCCATTGGGCACTTATGATGCCCTTATAAATATGGATTGGATGACCCTTCATAGAACAAAGGTTAATTGTTTTGAAAAATCAATTGAATGCCTCAACGAGAGTGATGAAAGGATGGTGTTGAAAGGAAAACAAAAACCCATATCAACTTGATTAATAATAGTGTTGCAAGCCAAATGATGTAGCCAGTAAGGGTGCAGATTATGTTATTCAAGTAACCAATAGTTTTGAAAGCAATAGCAATTATGGCTTATTGGAACACCAAGTACTAAAATAGTTTTAAGGCTTATTTCCTGAGTAAATTATTCAATTACCCCCACATAGGGAAGTGGATTTTCTATAGAATTGTTACCTAGGATAATGCCAGCATCAAATTCCCCTTATCGAATGAGCACTCTGGAGCTGATATAGTTGAAGCTACAACTAAAAGAAATGTTAGAAAAGGGTTATATTAGGATGAGTGTGTCACCTTGGGGAGCATCAGTCTTTTTTGTGAAGAAAAATGATGGTACACTAAGATTGTACATAAATAACAAGTAGATTAATAAATCCCTAGTAAAGAATAGATACCCCTTGTCATGGATCAATGATTTGTTTGATCAATTATGGTACCAACAGTATTTTAAAAAATTGAATTGAGCTCTAAGTATCATCATGTGCACATTAAGGATGAATATATTTAAAAAACAACATTTTAGACCAAGTATAGTCATTATGAATTTGTGGTTGTGCCCTTTGGGCTTACCAATGCTGCTAATACCTTCATGTGTCTAATGAACAATGTGTTTAGTCTGTATCTGGACAAGTTCGTATTAGTATTTGTTAATGACATATTGGTTTATTCAAAATCAAAGAGGAACACGAAGAACATCTAGATGGAGTACTACAGTTGTTAAGGGAGCATAAAATTTATGCAAATCTCAGCAAGTGTGAGTTTTCCCAGTCTTAGATTCAATGCTTGGGGCATATATTCTCTAGAGGGAGTGTGGCAGTTGACCTAAAAAGGGTTAAAGCAATTATGGAATGGCCAACATCAAGGAATGTAGTTGAAGTTAGATCATTTATGGGGTTGGTAGGTTACTACAAGAGGTTCATTCAGAACTTCTCCAAGATTGGTTACCCAATCACAACTTTACAAAGAAAAGGGAACAAATTTAAATGGATAGTTGAGTGTGCTAAAAGTTTTGAGCAGTTGAAACAAATACTTGCACATGCACCAATGTTGAGAATAGTAGACCCAGTAAAAGACTGTGTGGCTTGTCCAAATTCCTTCAAAGAAGGACATGGTGGAGTCTTGATGCAGGAGGGACAAGTGATCTATTATGAATCTAAAAAGTTGAATGAGCACAAGAAAAACTATGTAGCTCATGATTTATAATTAGCAGCAATTATTCATGCATTGAAGATGTGGAGGAATTACCTACTTGGAAGAAAATTGGAATTGATGGCAGATCACAGAGTACTAAAGTATTTGTTCAATCAACCTAAGTTAAATGTGAGACAGGCTAGGTGGCTAGCCTTTATAGCAAATTTGACCTTGAAATTAAACATATAAAGAGAAAAGAGAATAAGGTTGTTTATGCACTTAGCAAGAGGTTACAAGTATCACATATAGTAGTTATGAGTTCATATGGAACTAATCTCCAAGAAAGGATTAAAGAAAGCGAGCATCAAGACAAGTAGTACCAGTGAATAAACGAAGCTTTGGAACAAGAGCTAGAAGGAGTGAGAAGTAATAATTTTTCTCTCTCCAAGGATAAATTGTTAAGATTTAGAAACAAGGTATACATACCTTATGAGAGCGACTTGAAGAAGCTCTTATTAAATGAATTTCACAAGAAACTTTATTCTAATCACCTAGGTTATCGAAAGACATTAACATCCATGAAAAGGTTGTATTATTGGCCCTATATGAAAAGAGGTGTGGCTAAATATATTTCCAAATGCATATAACATCAATAAGTGAAGGCAGAATGTAGGCATCCAAGAGGATTTCTACAACCTATCCCCATTCTGGAATGGAATGGGAGGTGATTTCCATGGATTTTATCACCATATTTCCAAGTACATGATGCTATCATGGTTGTGGTAGAGAATTTGATCAAGGCATCTCATTTTGTGACTGTCAAATCCACTCATATAGTAAGTGATGTTTCCCAAGTTTTCATAAAAGAGATAGTGAGATCACACAGGGTGCAAAGAAAACGATCTCAAACAGAGATGCAAAATTCACTTCAAATTTTTGGAAAGAGATATTTATTGGTCTGGGGACAAAATTGACCTTTAGTATAGCATACCATCCAGAAACAAATGGGTAGACCAAGAGGACAAACAAAGTGTTGGAGAACATGCTTAGAATGCATTCAGACAAGGAAGTGGGAAAGATTTCTCCCAATATTAGAGTTCACTTATAACAATGGGTACCAAGTGTCCCTAAGGATAAGTCCATTTGAGGCTCTTTATGGGAGGAAATGCAACACTCCCATTAACCGGAGTGATCCAGTGAATAGGTCCATATTGGACCTAATATGCTAAGAGAGATGGAATAAGAGACGGTAACCATCAAGAAGAACTTAAAGGTGGCTCAAGATAGGAAGAAGAGCTGTGCAGACCAGCATAGAGTGCAAAATGAATTTAAAGTGGGGAAGAATGTTTACCTATGAGTTAGACCCAAGAAAATCTCTTTGAAAATTGGGTTTTGTGCTAAGTTGGCACCATGGTTTTTGGGGACATTTCAAGTCTTAGAGAGAGTAGAGTTGATATCATACAGATTGGCCTTGCCACCAACAATAAAGATTCATAATGTTTTCCATGTTTATTTACTTAAAAAGGATGTAAAAGATGTTAATCATGTGATTGATTGGTCAATGCTACAGGTAGAACCAAAGCGAAAGTTCCAGCGCAACCTTTGTGCGTTCTAGATCAAAGGAAAACCGCACTCCAAAATCGAGTAATCAAGTAAGTCAAGGTGTGGTTGAGGAAATTTGGGCCCAAGGAAGCCAGATGGGAGAGGGTTTATCAAATGTGGGTGTCATACCCATTTTTGTTTGTTGGTTAAGCAAATGTAAATATGATTGTAATAAAATGAAAAGAGTTGTGTATACAAAGCCAACAATGGACTGTTATGTTTGTTTTAAAGCATGTTTCTAATCGTGTTACGGTATAGAATACCGAGGATGATGTTCCTCCAAGGGGATGGGGTTTCTGACAACCCTTTATGGTTAACTCCCTCTTGTAAATATTTATGAATTCTAGGTTTGTAATTAAATGGTGCAAATGTAAACACAATGAACTAGCTAAGGAAAGGGACATGGGTTCATCAGCATTGAGGAGGATATTTCTTGGGAATTGGGGGTTGTAAGGGTGTACATTAATGGTCACCAAATCCCTGAATGGTTTATCGAATTTCTAACTGAGTCTTTAATGGATGACTTGACAAAAAGGAGGAAAAGGATGGGATTTATGAATGGAGGACAATCCCATAACTCCTATATCATGCCTCGTGGACTCTGAAAAGGTTGAAATTAGCAATGAATAGCTACATGATATGGTAAGATAAGGGGAGAAGGAGAGTGTTGGGACAAGGAGGGTGCTCTACTAGCATTCAAAGGACGAGTGTTATGGATAAACAAGGAGGAGTAAGTGTTGGTAAAAGGAAAATATTTGGAGAACAATGCACTTTTGGACAACACACTAGAAGATACAACATGCTAGTAAGGTGTGGGAGAGAAGAAAAAGAAACCATAGATGGGGGACTAGGTTGTTAGTGCATGCATCAAGCATGGGAAAAACACTACTTAGGTGAAGGAGAAAGGCTCTCCAAACTCCCAGTTTTGGGTGGAGGCCCTGTATCCTTTGGATTCTTAGCTTGCAAAGGTGTTATCCACATTTTTAATACTTGACTACAGGTTCGCAGTTGGTTACAGTGTGCTATATATTCCTAATTTAGGTTGGAGACACTAGAGGCAACATTTCCTACTTCAAGTGGGTGGAGATGGTCCCTATAATCCCTAATTCTTCTACCTGGTTCAACTAGGTGGAGAAGGTGTAATCTTTAGATTCCATATCTTAACTGATTATTTGGTTTAATTCCTTTGAGAATTTCTCCTTGGCCTCTAAATCTGGCTTGAAGGTGGTTGATGGCAAGAAAGGTTGCAATGCAGTCAACCTAAGGTTGGGTGGAGAGTTTGAATCACAATCTCAGTTGCCAATATTATTTATATCATAATATTAGTGGTTTACGTATGTTAATGTGATTGTTATTCTGTTGTGATTTTATACAGCGTGTAAGTTAATGAGGATTTTAGGTTCATTATGTAAATGAATGAATATGTGAATGAGGAATATTCATAGGATGGGAGCTTGAGACTCCTTGTAATATTGTCATGTTCATGGTAATTCTTATGGCATCTCGAATGGTTTAATGCATTGATGCAACAAGCGATTTCTCTTGACAGGACCCTATATTAACTTGAGAGATGGTATGCTTAAGAGCTTCATTAGAAAGTGTTGGTATTCTTTCTATTTTATAGCATCTATTGTATAGCTAGTGTGATTGTAGAGACTATAAGTTAACTATTGTGGTGCTTGAAATTCCATGACTCAACCGTTGCCTAAAACATGGGACCCTAGTGTTAAAGTGTTATTGGTATCAAGTATTAAGGATGGTATAGTTCTTGTTTATGAGATAATATAAATGTGTGTTGTGCAACTAGTAATTGTATGTAGGAGTAACAGGCAGGATTATATGGTCACGAATGTGTTACCACTATAGATTCATTATGCCGATGGATGAAGGTGGAATTCATGTCTCTATGAATGCATTTAATTATTGATGTTATACTCCTGTCAATGCCTTGTTTTGATTATGAATTGATTGTCTTGAGTTAAAGCATAGTTGGGAAGATCAGACGCTAAGAAGATTCTTGTTCAATTTCATGGATTGGCCACAAAAAGGCTTAAAACGTCATTTTGCGCTTAAGGGAAAAAATGGCCTTGGAGCAGTTGGTTTAGACCAAGTTCAAGGCCTAGAAGTTTGGGTGAGAAGGATCGAGAGGTGTGAGTTTGGGACCGATTTATTTGGGGGCATGGGAATTCAGGTGTGATGACCCAAGAGTTTGGCGTGAAGGCCTAAGAAATAAAATTTGAAGCCGAATGAAATTCCAGGCCCAAACGACTCAGGGACTTTGGAGTTCAAGGGGCTCCAGGAATGTCTGGTGAGCATGTTACAATGTGAGCTTGAAACCCCAAAAAATCATTATAATGTAGATTTATCATAAAACAAGTAAATGGTAGATATGGTGGGGCCCAAACAAAGTGACGACATGGAAAGTGCCACATAAGCTTACCCATCGCACAAGGGAAGAGTGTGATGATGTGGACAACCTAGGTGAGGTGGAAGGTTGCCACGTGGTAGTACCTTGTTGATGTGGTGAGGGTTTATTAGCCAAAATTTAAACGGCCATAAATTTTGATCCAAGAGTTAGAATTCGATAAAATTTATATCATCATAAAGCTCTTGAAAAATCAAACGTGGTGGTGGTATTTATTCTAAGTTTTAAATAAAGTTGAGGAAAGAGAAATTTTGTGACTCCATTTCCATGACGAGATTATGGAGGTTAGCTTTTTAATGAAAGTAATGTCTTTTGGTGCCCAAGAATGGTCTATTGGGTGGATAGGGGTGTTACAAGGGGGAGACAAGAGCCCTCTTGAACCTTGATCCATCTTTGAAGAAGAGAAGAACACAAAAAATGGCATTGGGTTGAGCAGTGTGCACCAAGACAATATATCTCACAAGGGGCTAATCACTTAAGAAGAACATGAGTTGAGTAGATAACTATGTAATCATCTTCCCCATTTATATTAAAAGAAAAAAAGAGATTTAAAACCTTTGAACAACAAGTTCATATGAGTAGTTATATTGTAAATTAGATATTGACACCATCATAACAAAATATATTCATACCATCTCATATATACCAGTGATTAATATTGTGCAATTGGTAAAAAGTAAAATAAATATATATCATAAACTATGTTAATAATAACTATATATAAATTATATATAGATTAATGTAAATAAATATTGTTTAAAAAAAATCTTTATAAGAATAGGAGTTTCCAGTTAAAAAAACAAATAAAACAATTATTAACTTTTTCCATTAGTTATAAGTTTCCTTCTGGTTATACTTGTCCATAGACATGTTATATTGCAATTGGTTGTTGGTCAAAAAGGTTTGATTTTAATTAAAACTTCATAAAATTATATTAAAGCAATTTTTTGAAAATAGAACAAACAAACAACTTTTTTAAAAACAATTTTTTTCGTTTTTGATTGGTTATGAACATAGATTTTACGATTTATATTGGTAAAAAAACAAATTTATAAAATAATAAAATTGAAACAAAAACTAATAATTTCACCTAGCACTTAGGGTACTATCTATGGTAGTGTCATATCTTTCCACGGCTCTTCAAAAATCTACATTGTGAGAGTATGAATGAGAATTGCTTCGAGTTGTGTCATTTATTAGTCCCTGCCATAGGCAACAGGAACTATTGCAATTGAAATGTGTTGAAATTTGAGCCATATGTAGGCTAATATTTTTTTTAACCAAACTTTTCTTAATGTACCTTTTTGTTGAGCCTATCGAACATTGAAAGATGTCATCCTTGTCATTCTTAACCAATGAGTGAAATTGTGGTCTTATTTGGCCTTTTTTCGAGGTGAAGAGGTTTATGACATATGAACCTAAGGCATTTCAATTTCAGAATTTCTGTCAATCTGGACTAATCTAGACTAATGTCAGTGTTGCTGTAGCATTATTTAACTAAAATTAAATGTCTCCGTGCTCAGGTGTTCTTTTGTACACGCAACATTCACTGGATTTGGCCACAATCTTCTGAACTCTTGTGCATGTGGCTTCTTGTCTATTCTACTATTACGTTGTTGCTTCACACATTTCTCTAACCGCTTCAGAAAATCACCTATATCAAAGGTGTCAGGAGTCGGCCTTCATTAGAGTTTTATGGAATGCCTTCATTGGAGTTTTGTGGAATGCTTATGATCACTGACTTAAGCTTGAATCCTGAGTCCATCATGTTGTTGTTCACATTGAATTGCAAGTATGAGTAAAGTATTCAAAGAAATTATCAGTATAGCATTTACTTCAAGCATATCAGTAAGAAATTAGTTTTGCAAGTATCAGTATATGTTAGTAGGTTATCAGTAACCAGTATGTATTAATAGGTTGTTTCTGAAAACATATTAAAAAGACAATTACCTCTTGTTGTAATTTTTTATCGTTGGTGAGCGTCTAGCTTTAGACAAAGTAGCACAATTGTTGGTGGTAATACTATGTGACTCTTCTGAGCATGCTAACCATATGAAATAAAACAGATCATTTCAATTTCAGTGACACTGACTATAACAGAGCATTTCAATTTTAGTGATACTGACTATAAGCTCATTACAGAATTTTTATATCCATACAGTACAAGAAGAGGCACCCCCCAAGGAGTCATGAATTACTAAAAATAGGCCAATACATTGTCTAAGAAGTATTAAAAACTTGCATGCAGCATTGGGGATAAACACAGGACTATGGAAAATTCATTCAACCTAAAAAATATCCCAAGGGAGTCAGGGAATTCAAGCTATAATGCAAATTAATTTCTTAATCATCAAGAATTCCTTCCACAGGTTACCCAACCAATGATGGTATCATCTAAAACATGATCTTAAATCTGAACCCAATTTCACTATTCTCCCTAGTAAAATACTCACATCATAGAAATTTCTATTTCTATTGCTCTTCTTCTTCAATATCCCCTTCAAGGATACAAGTTGTATCTCAGAAACTGATAAAATTTCACCTCGTCCAAGCTCAAACTATATAAACTGAATACCCAACAAAAAAAACCCACGGAAAATTTTCAACAGAGAAGCTCACATGGATATATGTGCATTGTAGTCTACCCTGAATCCATCGTTGAATCAGCTAGCACCACGCGCACCTACTTTCAAAAATTGATACTGCCTTCCTTGGTTGTTGCATCAATAGTCAAAGCATACACATTCTTTTCATCTTCTAAAACAACATAACGTATTTGGTCGGGCTCTGGACTGGTTGACAATCCTGTGATAAATAACTTGTAAGCATGACTATAACCTAACTTGTTCGTCTCAGAAGCCGGAACATATGGAAATTTAACTACAAGATCTGAACCTTGTGTTCACATTGGCTCAACTTCTTTGTGAATCCTTTGACTGAGAGGGGTATGTCGCGAGTACTTTGCAGCATTGATTGTGATGACTTCTTAAAGATTGTTCACTTCTTGTGATCCATTATGCTATAGCTTCTCCAACAGATCCTCGTCGATACAATCCCCAAGTACACTCTTGTTGTAGTGATTTAAGGATGAGAAACTCACTCAGAGGTTGATGGAGAAAATAATTCACATTCATTGGCGCTGAGAAAGAGGCATATGCGAACTTTGGTATGTGTCAGATCGATGAGAATTTATGGTCCTGATTAGGCTGGTAAGTGAGGAAGTTGAAATGGGATCTGTTACGACTGAGAAGAACAAGAACAAATGGTCGACTCTGCCAGGAGTAAAAATAAGGCAAACAACATTTCTAAATGACACTTGAAATCCATGCAAATAGGTTGGCATGTTGCAATATTTATTTGTTGGCGTGTTGGTGTGGGGAGTTTTTAGCATTGCTTAATTTCACTAAGATTTATAATTTTTATTTTTGACCAGGTGTCTATCTTAAGAGCTCGGTGTAAATTGATGTAAATGTAATGTAAGTTTATTTTTAACATGTACCTCTCCTCTGCTATTGAGCATGGAAAAGATTTTTGGACGGTCATCCTAGCACAGTGAAAATGCAGATTAATAAAAAGTACCTCACCTCTACTATTGAGCATGGAAGAAGATTTTTGGACGGTCATCCTAGCACAGTGAAAACACAGATTCCTGTTTTGCTTCACAGTAGTCCCGAGCTTTCCCAAATTGTGAGATGGTGAGCTTTCCCAAAACTGCAAGATAGCGATTTTTAATTTGAATGAACTGGGAATTGTCAGCATTAAAGTTCAAGTATTTATTGGATGCAGCATATTCATTGGCAAGGTATTTATGATTTAACTTGTGTGCCAAGGAGTGGCTCCTCGTCCTTATCAACACAATTCTCACCAGTAGTGAATTCGATGGTGTCTTCCAATTATTTACAGTCAGGGAGGTTTGTATAGTCATAGCCAATGCCCCAATCTACACTTTAGAAGTTGACCATAACTTCATCATTATGTGGACATTTAGGGGAAATCATCATCGCTGGCTTTTCTAATCACCCCATTCCTCTTCTGCTACAACAATCTCAAGATATTCTGCTACAACAATCTTAAGAGTTTCAATGGGAACAAAGAAATGTTGCTTTTTTATCTTGAGGAGGGTTGCAATATCTTTTTCCTACTGCAGCACAAAAGGATTTTACGGCATCAAAGTTGTAAGAAAGTTTCAAAAGCACATTTTAAGGGTGTTATTGATATTTTTGAAAAACTTTACTCTATTCTTTCATGCATCACAACAATATTCATCCATCTATTTATAAAGCCTCTTATATTTTTCTATAGATTTTCCTGTAGATTCACAATCTCAAGTAATCTACTGAAACACGAGACAAGAATCTACTTCTACTCTTTACAGTGGAAGGTTATAAAGATCAAGCAAAACAATAATTGACAAGAGGAAGAACATCAATGACACATAACATAATAAATATATGGGGAAGGCCATGGATCAAAACCCCACTATCTGTATTGCATTAATCAGAAATCCAAGATGATAATACAATGCTTGTTCTCACAAGAACAATCCAAACACTCAGTAAAATCAATCTCCAACTCACAAGCAAACACTTGGCCAACACTTAGCCAATTCTCCTGCTCTCCAAGTCCCTATTTCCTTGCGCCCTTGGTCAAAGAATTTGGATGAATACAATATGCTATGCTCAACCTTGAGCTTAACCTGCACAAGTATTTCATATCCTCCACCTGATGACTTCCTTTGGCCAATACTTAGCCAAATTTCCAAGACTCCAAGCTTCTAATTCTTTGCACAATTCCTAAGAGAATTAGCCTGTATTTAAAGGGAAATTCCTCATCCATAACTGCGCAATCCAAACTAGGTTCAGTTCCTGATTACATGCACCATCTGTACAACTAAGAAAATTATACAACAAATAGCACAGTGTCCCTGCACTCTAGTCTCAACTAGGTCTTTCTCAAAATCGACATGCATGAGTTTCTAATGAGGGAACCTTCAGTTAATTCGAGTAGCACTAGTTGAGTCAACTAATGCATCAACTAACTACTAACTCACTATTAGTTCCTCAAATAGTTTGGAACTAATTTAACTGGACTTAACTCAATAAACTGAGTTAACTAATTACAACTCATAATTAACTCATCCTAGACCCCTATAATATAGGGAGAACATATACATGACTTAAAGACTTCCAACGCGAAATTCCCAAGTTAACTAAGTCAACTCACTCTAGTTAACTATTACAAGTTGCTCTGAGAATAAAATTAGATTTTAATTCTCAGTTTAATTCAAGGACAAATTAGACTGGAATTTATGGATTCTATTTTCATTATTTCTTGTTGTTATTTTCAAAATTTTCAATGCTCTATTGGAGTGCTTGAAAACCTTCTTTAGACAAAAGGAGATAAGTGAGCTCTAAGAAGAACATGTTGGTAGGGTATTTTTGATATTTCTACAGAACAACATCATTCTTTCTTTTAACACAAAGCCTAATTAGAAGATTCAAATCGCAACAATTTCAAACAGTTCACAAACCTCATATATTCCCCTACATGTGTGCATTTTTTTGTTCCAAAGGTCGATCAACTGACCATCATCAAGCGATAGTAAATGTGTAGGTAGAATTTCCATCCTTCTTGGCAGGAGACCTATCCATAGCTAACGAGGTGTGGTGTTTGCAACGAGACATCTCTGTCTTGAAGTGCTTTTTTAATGCATGCACACAACACTTTGTGCAATATATGCTTATACCTGCTTTAATAGCATATGGTTGACTACATCACATGATGATTTTATTGCTATTGCAAGCCAAATACATCTCCTTAAAATGAAAATAAACATTTAATTTAATTTCAAACGATGGAATTGAATGTTGCATTGTGTGATTTTTTAATAATGATTAATAATATCACTGTTATTTTTTGGGATGTTTTGCATGTTTTTCTGGGAGCATCTTTTATGTTTCATCCTGCTTTAATAGCATACGGTTGACTACATCACATGATTATTTTATTGTTATTGCAAGCCAAATACATCTCCTTAAAATGAAAATAAACATTTAATTTAATTTCAAACGATGGAATTGAATGTTGCGTTGTGTGATTTTTTAATTAATGATTAATAATATCACTGCTATTTTTTGGGATATTGCATGTTTTTCTGGGAGCATCTTTTATGTTTCATCCGTTCAACCTTGCTGAGCATGAAAGAGGATTTATATGAGCTCTTCTTTCATGGTCATGTATATTCCATTCAGGATCCTTTTGAATGTGTCGAGCTTGTAACTCTTTAACTTGTTGATGTAGAATCTTGAACTTTTTGAAAATTGTTGGTATGCTCAAGTTAGCTTTCCAAATAAAAAAAGATTGCCTTAAGCCTTTGTTTTCTCTTCAAGTAAAGTAAAGGAAGAACATTCATTTGTATGGATGGTTGTTCTTGGTTTTCAACGCCAAGGGTTTACGAAAGTGGAATATTGTGGTCGCTTATATTATTCCACCTCATTATTATATTATAGGGTTAATGATTTACAAGTTAGTAATATTTGACTTTTGGAAAAAACCATTTGGTCTTTATATATATGAAAACTATGTTAAATTGTAAGGCTATAAATTTAAGCACTTTGGTCACGTTATATTATAAGGTTAATGATTTACAAGTTAGTATTTGTAAGAAATATTTCCCTTCTAAAAAACCCATTAGGTTTTTATATGTATGAAAATTATGTTAAATTGTAAGGTTATAAATTTAAGCAATTTGCAACAAAGTTTTCACACAAACCATGTATGTATTTGTTGGGTAAAGGATAAAGCAAACAGTAAATAAAATATAGATAAAGTAAAAATTTTATAGGTTAATTTATATTTGAAAATGTTTTTTTTTTTTTAAAAGGATAATTTATTTGTACATATTTATATTTGTGCTAGTCTATTATTATGTTTTTTTTGCTTTGAAAGTGATGGAAATTTAGTTATATTTAAAAAAAAAAATCGCAGGGATTTTTGTGAATCCAAGTAAAAGTTGTCAAACTTCATAATTTTAGGTGCTTTAAAGGTTTTTGATGGCATTGAATCTATTTCGACCCATCAAAAACATATGATTCAAACACTACCTTTATAAGATTTTTTAAGATTTTTTTACCTTGATTCTGACCACTTTTAGCTGTCCCAGCTCTACCTGCATAAACAACTCCTTAAATATTACCTGAAACATCAATTAACATATAATTTTTATAAAATTTATATTATGAAATAAAAATAAATTTTTTTAATATATTATTTATTTATTTAAAATTAAATTAGTGAGTTTCTTTTCTGCATAATTATAGATGGGCAGCCATCGTCACATCGTCACCTCTGCAGGCAGGGTACAGTATGGCATTAAACCATTGCAGGTATACTATGTCTAAGAGGACTTTAAATAAATTATATGTAAACTCGTTGTTTATGAACAATCGAAAATGTATATTTGCTTATAATTCATTAAAATAATTCACGCTGGCCATTCTCTTCTGAAATTTTGTTTCACATCAACATACTTTAAATGCTTATCCTCTAAGCAATAAGCATTTCATGCCATGGTGCTACTGCAGAGATGTGCCACCGTATACTGGATGAAGTTTCCACGTTCATTTTTTTTGAAGTAAATTATTAGATTATATTTAATTAGAGATTCTATTTTATTTGGGCGGAAAGCTACTCGCCAACTATACAAGAAACAGCGAATCGCTTCCTCTAGAACAGTTAACCCTGAAATTTATTGTGTAAAAACAATAAACCTTGAAATTTATTTTTTAATTGTTTCTTTTTTTAGTTCTAAACAATTATTTCATTTATGATTTAGTTTTTCAAGTTCTAAACAATTATTTCATTTATGATTTAGTTTAAAAACATTGGATCTCTAAAATTTATTATATTTGTTTTATATTTATCTTTACATATAAATTAGTTTACTAACAAAATTATCTAGTTATTATTGGGGAAATATTTCTAAAATTTAATTATATTTATTTTTAAATACAAATTATTTTTCTTTTTTTTTTTTCGGTAAAAAAAAGTCGTAATTTAATTCATATGAAAAAAATGACATTTTGTAGATGCTTAAAGCATATGCATGTGAACTGTAACCAGGAAATGAAAGAATACAAAGCACAAAAGAGATAAAAAAAAGACACTGCTGGCCTATGCTTTCCTGCGTTTCTTCTTCTCCACTCTTCGCCAACCACCAGCGTTGGGAGTGGGAGCAATAATGGCAAGCTGGTTTTCCACTGTATTCATTGATTGTTCTTTGTCAAATTCTGATCCTTCGGAACCATGTGGTCTTTTGGTGCCACCTTCTTCCAGTTGATATACTTGTTGCTGTTTCGTATTGTATTGCCCCAAGTTAGTCTCTCGGGTATACTCTTCTTGTGTGTTTTCCTGTTTCATTTGTGTACCTGTAGGTTATGTCTTCAAATCTTCTTCTTCCAGCGGTTTGGTATGCTGCCAACCTTTGGGATTTTTCTGTTGTTTCTTGTTCCCTTTAGGCTCCTTCATAGCCAGTGGACAGGCGTATTGGAGGTGCCCTGTTTGCAAGCATCCGCGGCATCTGAAAGCTGTGTTTTCATAATCAAGCGGTTGTGTCCACAGTGAATTATTAAAATTCAGTGTGATGTGATCCGGTAGCCCCTGACTCATATCCACTTCTACACATATTCTAGCAAATGTGAAGATTCCCCGAATAGCTCTGTCTTCATCCACTGTTAGGAATTTCCCCAAGGAATTCCCAATGGCTATTAATACTTTGCGATGCCAAAAATGTAGTGGGAGGTTATGTAGCTTGACCCACACTGGTGTCGTTGAAACTATCATGGTATTAGCATCAAAATCTGGGAAACAGGGGGTGATGAAGAGGCCATCATTGCCCCAAAATCAAGGCCCTTGATTGATGATGTTTTCTCGTTCTTGTTCTGTGTTGAATCTAACTATGAAAAACCCCTTTGGACATAGGTAAATTTCACAGTTGGGTGACCAGTTGGCAGAGATCCATTGATGCAGTGCATCTAATTTTGGTCAGTAGCCATTAAATCTACAGATAATAGCATTTTGAGTTGAATCTGAGTGTAGATCAGTTACCTCTGGCAGGGTTACTGTAAGCATTGGAGCTTCAGGCTTCTGTTCCACGATGTAGGGGCCTAGTAGCGCTGTTGGTGGTGCTGGTTTGTTCTGCATTTGTTCCTTCCCTTTAACTGCGTCACGAAAGGAGCCTGAAGTTTTAGAACTGGCTCCTTTGCAACCGCCCCGTAGTCTTAAATTTAATATGATAGTTGAATCGTTGATGACGCCATAATCCTGTAGCGTGTGATTATCTTATAGGCTATGTCCTGTATATATCAGATTTTGGTATTCTGGTGGGGTTCCTAGTTTTTTCTGAATCTCCTTTTTCAATTGTTGAATGCTCGTTCCCTTGCAGATCTGGAGGTAGTGATGCCTTCCTTCTATTGATCTGATAAAAAATTTCCTCAGATCTTGCTCCATATAGGAGGGATCAACCTTGTCTAGGTCTCGATCTGTTAGATCTGATTTCTCTATGTTTCCAAGAGCACCGCTTAGTTTGAGATTCCGTCCATGCCTTGATTTCCCCTGCCCAGTTTTGCCGAGGTCGTCGTGCAGAGGTCCAAAACCTTCTTTTAACAGGAAGGCTCGGATCTCTCGTTGCCTAGCGGTTTTGACGAGAAAAACGCCTGCCCTGAGTCTCATTACCCCCTTGATGTCCTTAACCCTCACCAGAAATGCAGCATGCCATATAGTCCTCAACCTTTCACATGCTTCTCCATCTTGCCAGCTGCTTGATCCTGTCCTTCCAGTACTTAGGTAATGGTTATGGGTATCATCAAGCCTAGGTAGCTGCCTTCTTTATGTGTGCTCTGGCTCTGGCTTGTCGAGCGCATTGTTTGAAGACCCAGCCAGATTACCAAGGATACCATTTTTTAGTCCAACCAAGGGCACAACGACTTTGTCTGGATCTATCATGGCAACAAACCTCGCCTTCCGATCAATGACGCAGACCCTCATTATTCCAATGGGAATGAGGGATGCAACGTTCTGTTCGACCCTTATTCGCACAACCATTTCTAGCCAGATCTCTTCTTCCTTGTCTTTAAGCATAGCGAAAAGATCAGAACCAAGGTAGAAATGGTTTTTTGTTTGCAGATCTGGTTGATGTTGGAATGCATCTTCCATGCCATGTCCTGTTGCAATGGATCCAAGCGGCCCACAGTGAGAAAAACCCTGAAACAGGTAAGGAGAGCACGCCCATGACCTGAGTGAAGATCGATCTACCACAGGGTACCGATCAACCACATGGGATTTGTTGTTTGGTTCGCTACGCAGCCAAATCCTTGATAGAGTGTTCGATTCGGTTGATCCAGCAATCGATTTCCTACAGGGACTTCCTGCTATCACACCCCCATTGCTGATCTGCAGTGTGATGGCGGCGCAGAATAGTTCAGAAACCCTAGCCATCATGTCTCCCTTTTTTCGTATCAATACAAATTAAATTTTTAACAAAATTTTTTAATTATTATTTTATTAACAAAATAATATGTATCTCACAAATTAATTTAATGACAAATTTATTATGTATTTCAAATTTATTTACTCATAAAAATAATTTTATTGGAGATTTAACAAGTTTATTTATATATTATAGATTTATGTGTTTTTCATTTCTATTATCATGTCAATGAGTCAATGGTTGCAATGGGAGATTTATTACTCTTCACAATATCTTAAAATTAGAGAAAGGTTTTATTATAGAAAATTTCAATTATACAAAATGATAAGATTGCCACTTATAATAATAAACATAAAACGTATAGGAACAACCAATTAGAAAACGGGAGATACATGGTATGAGAAAACTTAATTTCTATTGAATGGGTGTGTAATATCTCACTTTCTTCTTCTTCTTCTTCTTCTTCTTCTTCTTATTAATGATTAGGAAATCATTAGTCACTTTAATTTCTAATATAATCACTTCAATCAACTTGTTCATTGTTGAATACATTTGTCTATATGCAATTTTAGTTCTTTAATTTTTTTTTTGTAAGTCAATATTATATTAATGTCAGAAAAAGGAGTACATAGAGTCCGTCCCAAAATAGGTGGTCTCATGCCAACCAAGTTTGTTGACCAAAAAGTTCAACAGATGACAAAAATACAAAAAAGTAGCTAACGACATTGTCCATAAATAGTTGGGCTAGAGGCACTAAAACACAGCTAAAATATAAAAAACACCATAAATCATACTAGACGTCTGACGTAATGGATGCAGGGTTGTCCAAGGTCGTTCCAAGAGGTAGAGGAGGGTGGAAGTCACATTGAATGTGTCCTTCATAGTGCGCCATCCATAACTCCAACTTTTCTACTTTCTCCGTGAGTTGGTTTTCCCCCACCAGACCACAACTAGTATTTCTCAAAGTTGACTTTGAAAGGAATGCAACCGCTCTAGAGAGACTATCAGCACCACATGCTCCTTGTGCCAAACTCATTCTGTAGTATCCACCTTGTCCATCAAACTGGCAATGAGAACGCAACAGTTCTCCAAGAAGCAGTGTTGGAGACCCTGCCCCTCTTGAGCCTCGGATGTTGTCGGCCCATGCTTCGCCCTACCGCCACGACTATCACCGCCCCCGTGAGTCTGTTCACAGTCATGCGACCCTTCAGCTCTTCTCACCCCTCGCTTGCCACCTCTGTGGCCTCCTCTCACACCTACATTGCCTTTTCGCACACGCCTAGCTATTTTTCTACCCCGACGGGGTGCCACTGTGACTAGAGCCTGGTCTGTCACCCCTTTAGAAGCAAGGGAAACAAGGGAGGAAGAGCAGCCCCTTCACGTCGATGATTTCATAGCTTCCCACGGCATAGGAAAACCTTGAACAGGCATCAAACACCAGACTTTCCACTCGAAAGAACACTCCCCGTAGACAGAAGACCCGAGCAGCACCACCTAGAATAACACGAATTCACCAAGATGGCTCCTTCTACCCACGAAGGACCACCCCCACCAGATAATCCTAACACCTCCACCTTCCAGAATACCACCAATGATAGAGTGCCACCTAGGGATAGGGGAGTTGTTTCCGTCGCGAGACGAGTGCAAAATCGGCTACCACCTACCAAATTCAACCTGAGCTAGAAACCATAGGCGAACCCACCAGGCCCCGTCGCACCAGAAATCACTATTATACAAGGGCACTTGGGCTTCCTCCTCTGGCTGCAAGGTTCCCTTACTGATGAGCTCCACCACCCTATAAGAACGAGACTGAAAAGGTAACCTCCATACCACAAGGAGTTTTTCTTCTGCGCCCAGTCTTTCCTTCCGCCACCAATAACCAGGATTCCCAGACTCGAGGACCAAACAAGCCCACCGGCCCTATATATTTCCCCAGCAAGAAACCACAATATGTTTCCAATGAGCATTGACCTTTGGCGTGTCCTCCTATGTAATTCCCACGAGTTGCGGTTTGTTTGGTGGTGGGCGCACGATGGATGAGCAAGCGACGAGCTCGGTGGTAACTGGCGAGTTGGGGCGCGCCCGCATAGTACGACAAGCTGACCGAACGGATGAAATGAGCCAACGTGCAACATGAAGAGTCATCGCAAAAATGAATAAGTGTTGGGCGGTGGAAAGTTTATATGTGGGGGCGGTCCCACACATGGGCGCCCACACCATGGGTCGACGTGACGGAGGGGCAAGTTGGACGAAACAGTGGGTCGGCTTGGTGAGTCGATGCCCCAACCGATGGGCCAACTGCCATATAAGTAAAGCGTTGGAATGGTGGAAAAATCATCAAGCAAAGCTTCCAAGTGTTTATGCAAGCTAGGAGGGCGAGCTACTTGGAGAGTCTGAAATTGGGCGAAGTGCAGACGGACTCTTGGGCCGTAGCATGAAGCTGCAGCAAAAGCAGAAAACGGAGTAGCAGGTCGTGCAAAGACATTCAAGCGAGGGCGTGTGAGGGCGTCGGTCTGAACAACCGAACGGGCGAGTTTGTTTGAAGGAGAACAGGCGAGGGCATCCACCCGAACGACTAAATGGGTAAGGGCGTGCGACAGCGTCTGCTCGAACGACTGAATGGGCAAGGGCATGCGAGGGCGTCCGCCCAAACGTCTGAACAGGTGAGGGCATCTGCCCGAACGACTGAACGAGCGAGGGAGTGCGAGGGCATCTGCTTGAACGGTTGAACGACGTGTTGAATAATGCAACAGACGATAGAATCGGTGGGCACTCCAAACAGTGGTTCGGGTAGTCTGAATGGTGCAGGCCGAGTTGCACGGTTGTGACAGATATTGTACCAAAGAAACTTGGGGTTTCTTGCAAAAACTGTAAAACTGTATATTTTGTGAAATATTTTTATTATCGAGCAGACTCATATTTCACGGAGTTTCCCCTCCCATTAAAATATCTATTGTGCATATGTGTAAATGGTAATAACAATGAAGATGATAAATTGAATGTTTTCGTTGTGTATGTGAATGTATACTTAGAAAATTTGAAAAATAAACTAAGTATAGAAAGTAGGTGTAGTCCACACTTACAAGTATTGTTAAAAAGAAAGTGGGTGGTGGTGCCACACCCCTGACCATGTGGTTGAAAGAGGACTGCCAAGGTAGCGGCGTGACAGGTGGTATCAGAGCCCTGATTCAGAGAATCAGATTTGCAGAGGAAACTGATCCCACTATCACTTCGTGACAAGTGGTATCACAGCTTGATTAAGTCGAACCAAGCATACCGAAGGAAGTGTAATACTTCATGACAGGTTTAGCAGGGGTGAAGCATCGTGCTTGGACCAAGCTGAATGAAAAGACATGGTAGGTTTGGAAGAATGTCAAGAGAGGCTCTTGCTGACCTTATACAGGTTGAAGTGGATGAAAGAAGAGAACCCAGGAATTCGAGATGAACTTGAAGTCTTGGAAAGGAATGTTGAAGACGAACTTCTTTGACTTGGTTGGGCAATGGAGCAGGATGTAGTTACAGATTGCGATAACAAAGAAGAGGAAGTCGTGATATCTGAGGATCTTGCAGATAAGACAACGATGGAGGATGAACTTGAAATTGTTCAAGTTGGACCAGGATCGTGCAATTTGCAGACATTGGTGGATGAGGAAACTCACATGGAGGAGCCTCGTGTTGAAATAAGTACTACTTATACTTGTGTTTCATTGGAGCTTTTGGTAGATGGGCCATATGTAGGGAAGGGAAAATTAGTTTGTCGATGCGATGGAGGATCTTACCATGAATGTATATGATGAGACCTTGTGTTATCACAAAACCTGTACTGATGGCTGCTAATCAGTAAGACCTTATGTAACTGTTTCAGACCAATCTTTTAGCTAAGGCTTAGCCTCCTTAGCCTGAGAGGGCTCTCTCAAGGGGTTTAAGATTTGCAATTGTGATTGAGATAGATGGCTAACTCTATGGTTTGTGATTTTATATGTTTGTAGGTTGAAAAGATGAAAGCTTGCTACCATTGGGCTATGGAGTCAGTGAGAAAGATAAGGAAAACAAATAACTCTTCTTATAAAACTGAGGCTTGTATATACTTCAATGAAAGAGTGACACATTAAGGAAGGTCTCAATAACTTGAAGTTCATAGGAGTCAGAGCATGTGGGCATGAATTCTGAGCAATGATACATCAAGGTATTCATAAGGAAAGGATTTGAAGGGATTGATCAGAGTTTAATACCTAAAGGAAGTCAGAGCATGAGTAACCATGAATTCTGAGTAATAATTATTAAAACATTGAAGAAAAACATCCAAAGATAGGACCCAAGAACTCAATTCACCATAGTTCAACACTTAAAGGAAGTCAGAGCATAATCCTCCATGAATTCTGAGTAATAAGCATTAAGACTATGGAAGTAAAACATATGAAGATAAAAGATAAAGCTCACTGAAGTACACTAAGAATCTCAGCTTCAGAAAAGTCCAATTGCTTCTATATATATCAGTCCCTGCATAGCATTTACAAAAGTAGTCTTCTTCTATAACATTTTCCAACCCTTGCTAATTCAGCCTCTTGCTCTATATATAGAATTTACAATTAGGATTCCATCATCCATCAACAAGAGAATTCGAATTTGCCATCAGTGACACCTATTCTAACCATAAAACAAACTATTAAATGCAAATGACACCTAACTAGGAGTCCTAGAGACCTAAAACAATTAGGAGTCTAACTCCTCATTATGATCAAAACAACCTTATCTAAACATTTAACACATTATTTGACACCTAAAACTCCATGATGTCGAACTTGATGAAGCCTCCCACGTGGTCACCCAACTGCTGATGACAAACCCTAGAAATTAGGGAACATGTTTCCCTGTTTTTTAGGTTTAGATCCTTGAAAATTGCAGAGTCTTTATCTCTTCATCCATGCCACATTTTACGAAAATGAAGGAGGTTTTTGTAGCCCATGTTGTCCAAAACAAAAACCTCTCCTGGTTTTTTAAAACATTTCTCCAGCTGTCCAGAAACGGTCCTTGAAAAACACGTGGCAAACAAGAGATGAAAAATTGCACCTACAGCAGTTTCGTAGCGCAACTTTGGTCACCCGTTTCTCCTAGCTCAGAATAAATTTGAGGAAACAGAAAGAGGTTTTTGTAGCTTGGTATGTTAGGGATAAAAGCCTCTTTCAGTTTTCAAAATTAAGTTTTCAGCTGCTCAGAAACCATTCTGGAAATTTACTAGTAAATGCAGAAAACAGAGTTTTTTCTGCTAAAACAGGCTGCTATAGGGGTTTCGTAGCGCGCTGCGAAAACACGGAACTGTTTAAACATTTTATCTTTTCCCTGAGATTTTTACTGCTCTGCCACTTGATTGCAAAAACTCCTTTTGACCTTGGATATATGTAGCAAGGATCTACATGTCTTCAGAACAACAGAACTAAGCAAAATTTAACAAAATTTGAACAAAACTTTACCATGAACAGCAACCTTATTTAGTAGATAGCTGTGATTTCAAGTCTTTTAACTTTCTCTTTCATATCTTTGTTCTCAGCTCTTAGATTCAGGTTTATCTTTCTGAGGAGTTGGGCCTCCTTAATTGCAGGTACTGTCCATGTATAGACATCAGCTACTGAATCCACCTGATTTATTAGGTTTTCACTTCCTTTCAAAACAGCTTTACGATAATTTGCATACCTGACAGCAGAATCCCTTGCGGCATTCCTCACCTTAGTAATTTAATGTTTGGCTGCTTCTAGATGATTCTTTATAGCTATAATGTTTCCCCCTTGAGATATAATGACTGTTCTATTGGTGTCTTTTTGCTTAATTCTTTCTGCCTCCTCTGTTCTGGACAATTTCTCAGGTTCCTCTCTCCTGGGCTGAGCCTCCTTTACTTGCTTCCTTGTAATAGGTCTTCTTGCCTTACAGTGCCTAACTCTGTTTTTTGGGATCTTGTCTTTGATGTTAGTACCATAAAAGCATAATGTGCAGCTACAGCAGTTTCGTAGCACGCTACGAAACTGCTGTGTGATTTAAAAACACAGTTTCACGTCAAAAAAAATTCAACTCTCTTGATCTTACCTTTTTTCCTTTGAAATATTTTCAGTGCTAACACGGCCAAACCATTTACCAGACTTTCATTACAGAGCTTCTAGAGCCGGAAGCTACGGTTCTAATTTAAAAAAGATTCCATAACAGAACCAGTGCAACTGAAACACAGCTCAGTCGCTCTGGTCAACGTGAGGAGTAGTGCTAATCTCTGCACATCGGCACGGGGGAGACAAATGCCATTAGCGTCAGTCTTGTAAACTGGGCAAAACAGAAGTTTCAAGGGAAATGATATGCTCATGCAGAGGGACATAATGGGAGTTTATTCATGCAGGAAAAGCATGCAAGTTTCATTGTAGAGGTCCTCAAGGATTAAGGAATAGGGAGTACAGGGATAGTGACAAAATTTTGTGTAACACTAAGTCTCTCCTCAGCTCCTCTTGTTTTAGCACTGCCCACATCTCATCCCAATTTGGCAAGGTTGATCTGCCCAGGATACTCTAGAAAAATACTTGCTACTCATCTAAGACAAAATTGAGGGCCAGTATAACCAACTCTGAATCTTGAGGTGTATGCCCCACAATAGACAATTCATCACAGGTCTCCTAAAGCTTCGTGAGGAATGGATCCACATGCTCCCCCTTCTGCATCTGAGCAGATCTTATTTTATGTTCAAGTTGCATCTTTCACTACTTGGAAGATCCCTTATATAACGTAGAAAAAGCATCCCACATCTCCTTAGTAGTCCCTATGCTAGTGATGTGACAGACCACATGATCCTTCACTCTGTCTAGAATCATTATTTTCGCCTTTGCCATCTCAGCCTTGTATTTCTTCAACGGATCTGCAACTGCAGGGACAACCACCACACTATCGATGTATGTCTTGAAGGCATTGCTCATCTATAAGGAATGACATTATTGCCTTCTAGATGACGTAGATGGATTCCCCATCCAACCTATCCTGATCCCTCAAGCCATTGGTTCCCATTTTGCCACAAATGTCGAAAATCTCCTCTCTTCTCTGCGTTATTGCTGGGATGGCCTATGCACTCCCTACTCGAGCTAGTAAAAACGTTGTCCCTTTTAGTTTCTCAGCTCTGGATAATTTGAATTCTTTGGTTAGGAATTATATAAGGAAGATATTCCCTCAATAGTGCTTCTCCTCTCTCTTCTGATGATTTTTTTCCTATCAAACTACTTGCATAAAAAATTTGTGTCCCCCCAGCTCTCCTCACGCTGAGGCTTCTGCGCTACTCCCTCTGCCCCGACAAAAACTCAATTTGGAATCCCTTCTCTCCGTCGACTCACTTGGAAATAAACTGCCTCGAAATTTCAGCCCTCCGGCTAAGAACTTGTTGAGGACTTGAAAATTGTTGCTTCAACATAGCGGGAAAACCACCTGGTCCGGACCTTAAGACAACTCCTTTTCCATTTAGGTAGTGGCTCTGACTGGAATATATGGGACCAGTTTCCCAATGAAAGGTGATTGAATGAGTGTTTAATGCTTATAGTGAAGTGAGATGGATGGATTTGCAGTAATGAATTAAATGGAAAAATATGTATTAATCTACTCTATAACCTGGGATTGTTTAGCTTTTATCTAGATGCGATCTATAATGATTTTCCTTAGTAAATGACAATATAGATTGCTCAAACACCAATGGAAATGAAACTATTTCAAGATGATTATTTTGATTAATTAGTTAATCAAAATAACATGTAAACTCATATCGCATTTAGAATATCACAACAAATTGCTTAACATGTATAAAAATATCAATGGCAGCATGATGAGTAATGATTACATGTAACATTGTTCTTTAAATATCAAGTAATAAGAAATTTGAAAAGATAAATTTACTATTTACTTATGAATAAAAAATAGGTACAATGATAGAAATACCAGATGCACTTCACTCAGCTCATAAAAGAAATAGCAACAGTTTACTCCTTCTCACAAAGATCATTCTGGGATTACAGTAGTTCAACTTCTCAAAATTCTTTATGAAAATTTGAAAAACAATGTGTCAGTCATTCTATTGAGAAAAGTATGAAAGTACAATAGTGTGAGCTTTCATAAGCTTTTCTTCATAAAATTCAAGACCCTTATTTCCTATAGCATCTAAGCCTAAATAACAAAAAACTACTCTAATCTATTGTGCAGAGCATTGAGGGCATTAAACAGATCCCTTCAACAATGCTTAAAGGAAAACAGTGTTTTGGTAGAAGTTTCTGAAAATGATTTGTTGTCATTATTAGCTTCATTTGTGCCATCAAATTCTTTGGATGTTTGTTTGAACTAATCTACCATTGTCAGTACAACTATTTTTCTTTGTCATGAACTTGAACATGGAAAACAAGAATCGATAAGATAAACATAAATGAGATGATAAACGAATTTTATTTGAAACAAATCACTTTTGCAGGAAATCAAGAAAACGTGGAGCGCAATAAATACAACACTGACATCATGGAGATGGTTGTGGAGTGAGGAGGTGGAGCTTTACGACTTATCGCAATCGGAAATCAAATTTTTGGGGCAAATCATAAAATAATTGCAATCGAATAGAATCAGGGGAAAAAATTCAGAACAATCGTAATTGGTTTATACCAAGAGTATTTCATAAAAAATCCAAGAGGAGACTTCTTAGATAAAATCCCAATTGCAATCAGAATGGGTAGGAGACAGAGAAATAGTGTTCTTTTGTTATTTGCGATAGCCGCGGATGCGGGGTATGTATGAGTTGGAATGAATAATATCGTCGTGTCCAGGCCTTATCGCATATTGCAAATCGGCTGGGGTGAAGGGTTAATCATAAGTCATGTCCCTTTAAATCTTGTGATTGCGAGATCCCAGGGTGACGTCAGGAATGACGTCGCTATTACGTGGTGACTAACAAGTGGCATGGAAGGTGATGTGGTGATGATGTGGATCTGACATCATTGCTGACATCATATCGCAATTGGTGTTGGTATAAGGCATGACTTTTTTAGAATTTTGTGATTGTGGTATAGGTCCCAGACACGATATAAATATAAATCACAGTGTATAATCCTAGTGGGTTTGAGCCTTATCTCATATCACAATCATAAAAGGCAATGGTTATTGCGATAGCTTCAAACAAAGGATTTTAATGAAGTGAAGTTAATAATCCATGTGGGTCTGGTTATATCGCATATTGCAATTGGTAGTGTGTAGCGGGCAAAACCTTTAGACTCTTGGATACTCTAATAGCTCCAAACGTGGGATTTAAATGAAATTAATTTTTATAATCCCGCGGGTCCGGGCTTAATCGCATATCGCAATTGGTTGTGGGGTATGGACTTAAGTTTTTTTTAGAACCTACGGTAGTCACGGACGGTTTTATGAATTGTAATGGATTTTATCTTGGGATGAGTCAGAGTTTGTTAAGATTTGAACTTTACGGGAATAAAAATCCAATTTGTTTTGTTTAGATAACCCATATTTTTAAATACTTAAGGTTTTTGAAGCCTAAGTATAGTTTGTATCTTAGGGGCTATTTAATTTGGTTTTTTTTTGGATAATCAAAGTTTAATATTTGGGTTTTAATTAAAAATCCTAAGTATTAAACTTTAATTATAAGATTTTTTGAGATGAAGGGTCTGTATTTTAATATAATAAATTTCATAGGAGATTTATAATACATTAAAATGAGGGTTGTTGGACAATACAACAATTGTCGATTCACTGGAAGAACCAGTTATCTCTGATAAATGAAATTTTCCAAAAATTCAGTAAAATTAATCTAAGTGAAAATTGCTTTTCAAAACATCTAGATAAATAAAATTACTCTGACTATAAAAATCATTAACTTGCAATCTCTTTTAAAAACCTTTTGTGAATGAAAAGCACCTATTTACTTGTATCAGTCATTAATCGGTTTATAAAGATAAAGTAGGGGGCCTTTTACAACTTAGCTTTAAAATTTACTTGTTCGTCACAGGTAGAGCCACTGCTGCCAGCAGACGTTCATAGCCTTAACAGGGTTACCCTTTAACCAACAACAATCCAATGTCACATCCATTTAATAGTGCAATAATTAGAGGTAAATTTTATTTTTTCTCTTATTTTTATTTTTTATTTTTTTAATGCTAAAAATCCATTATCCTGGTCTGGTGGCCAGATGATGACAATGCCATTCATTGGTAACAATCAAATTGAACAATATGTCTCGTGATGAGACCCATTGTCTTGCATTTAAAAATCATAAGCCATTACCTTGATTTGGTGTTCAGAGTGGTAATGTTTGTTTAATTGGTCCCCTATGAACACGGTAAGCAAGCTCGTGATGAGACCTCTTATCTTTTTAGATTTATTATATTTTAGGATTACACTCTAAAAAATTCCATTTTTAATGGATGGGGAGGACTATTGACTCCTTAAGAGTTTTGGATGACAAATCTGAGTTGAAAGTTTTAAGTCGTAAGACGGTCTTTACTTTTTAAGAATAACTATTTTTACTAAAACTAGAGTAAAAAGATATAATTTTTTGAGGTTTTTCAAAGATTTTATGACTTAATGGAAAAGATTTTCAAAGTTATATAATTTTTATCTAATTTTCAATTTTGGTAACCACTTCTTAAAAATTCCTACCTTCAAAATGAAAAATAAAAATAACTTCAAGAGATGTTTGAAAAGTCAATAGAGTACTATTTAACATTTTATTAACAAAATTTGTAAAAGGTGAATAAATTGCAACGAGATGTACAATGGGAGTGATTTTTACAAATTTTATTCTTTATTCTATATATTTTTTTTAAATTAAGAAAAGAATTTCTTTAAGATGAGCCTATTTACAGGGAGAGAATCTCTCTTTCCTGATAAATCTTGAAGTATAAATATAGATGGGTTTATTTGTTCAACAATCTGAAATGGACCAAGCCATAATTTTTTAAATTTGGTATGTTTCCCTTTTTCTTCGTGTGCTTTGTCCCACTTGAAATCTAGATCTCCAACTTGGAAGGATCTTTGTGTGACTGAACTTGCATCAAAAGAAGCTTTCACCATCTATTGATGTTTGGTGTGTGTGAGTTTAGCCTTTTCCCTTTCTTCTTATAGTTTTAGGATTTGTGAATTTCTTAATTGCAATAAAGAAGAAGGTGTTTCTTCAATAAATTGAACTAGGGCTAATAAAGGAAGAGCTAAATGTGATGGAATAATGGCTTCCTTCCCATAGACTAGGTTAAATGGGGAAGTTCCTATAGAGGCCTTCTGAGTTATCCTATCATCCCATAGAGAAAATATTAAAGCTTTATGCCAGTTTCTTTGATTTTGATCTACAGTTCTTTTGATTATTCTAAGGAGATTTTTATTAGTGGATTCTGGTAAACCATTTCCCTAGGGATAGTAATTAGCAGAATATTTGAGTTTAAAACCTCCCCTAAATGCAAATTCAATCATACTGGTACCCGAAAAATAAGATGCATTATCAAATATAAAAGAAGAAGGAAAACCAAATATTGTAATGATAAATTGATCAATAAATTCAATAACAGATTCAAACTTGACAACCTTTAGCAAAATTGCTTCCACCCACTTAGTGAAGTAATCTGTAGCAATCAGAATATACCAATGTTGTTTAGAAGAATGAGGAAAGATTTCACCTATGATATCCAGTCCCCATTATTCGAATGGGTGATCAATGTTGACTGGCTGCAAAGGCAAAGCTGGTTTCGTTTATCTTCCAGAAGCAGTTTGGCATGTTTTTCATTTCCTCACATACACGTGGGTAACTTTGAAGAGAGTGGGCCAGTAGTATCCAACACGTAATATTGTGTGCGATGTAGTATCTCCTCCAAAGTGTCCACCTGTTGGTCCATTGTGAAGTTCCTGCAAAATTGTTTGTGCTTCAGACTTTTCTAAGCATCTTAATAATATGAATCATAGTCTCTCCTAAATAACGCGTTATCAACAATATCATATTTTTTTCCTTTTAATCATAAATCTTTTTTTTATATAATTGAGTTCGGGAGGAGCATATCCATTTTTCAAGTAAAAACTTAAATCAGCGTATTGGGAATCAACATCAATTACACTTACCTCATAAATGTGTTCATTGTTACCTATGTCCTCTTCGGCTGGTATGTTGGATTCTCCTATAAGTATTTTGCAAAAACCTTGCCCTCTAACAATTTTGGCTAGTTTTATTTCAATACCGTATTCTTGTAGAGTTGTTACCCAATTTTCTCTATTTTCTCCTAATTCTTTCTGCATTAATAATTGCCTCACTGCTGGGAATGGGACTATTACTTTCGCGTGTATTTTTTAAGAGAAAAGGGTCTAAAATGCTTTACAGATTTATATATAGCAAATTCTTGTTTTCCTACTTCTGAATAATTCAATTTAGCACCCTGAAACATTTGAGCTGAAAAATGAGATGGGTGCTTCAATTTTCTGATTATTAATTTGTGTCAAAACAGCAAGATAAGATGTTGAAGAGGAAAAAGTGTATAAGATGAAATGATCAGAGAAATTCAGAGTATTTAAAGAAGGAGCATCAATAATTGCGTGTTTGATTAAATCGAATTCTTGCTTTTCATGATGACCCCATTTAAAAACTGTGCTTTTCTTAATCATTTGTTGTAACGGAAAAATAATTTGTGAGAAATTAGGGACAAAACTTTTGACAAAATTGATCTGTCAAAAAAATGATTGCATGCTTTTTTTGCTATATGGTGGAGAAATTTCTGAAATTTCTTATTCTATCAAGGTCAATGTAAATTCCATTTTTTGACATAATGAATCCTAAAAGTTTCCTTTCACTAAGAGCGAAAAAAGACTTTTTTGCATTTAGTGAAATACCATATTTTCTACAAAGTTCAAAAATCTGTTTTAAGTCCTGCAAATGACTATTTATGTTCTTTGAATAAACAGTAATTTCATCTAGATAAACAACAACCATTTTATTTAATAGACCTTTGAAAGCTATATCCATGGCTCGTTGGAAAGTGGCCCTTGCATTTATTAAACCAAATGGCATTTTTTGGTAGGCATAAGTTCCTCATTTGGTTCTAAAAGTAGTCTTTAACCTATCATCTCGGTGAACCATGATTTGATTATATCCAGAGAAACCATCAAGGAAATACATAAGTTTAGA
The DNA here is from genome assembly GCA_000404065.3 of Pinus taeda. Taxonomy (NCBI): domain Eukaryota; kingdom Viridiplantae; phylum Streptophyta; class Pinopsida; order Pinales; family Pinaceae; genus Pinus; species Pinus taeda. The sequence continues at coordinate 17,721 of APFE031740327.1, read as the reverse complement.
ACCAACAATTGATCGTAAAATTTGTTCCATAGTGGGTAGAGGGAAATTATCCTTTTGATTGACCTTATTAAGATTCCTAAAATCCATAAAAATTTAGATATCACCATTTTTCTTCCTAACATGTACCAAGTTGGAAACCCATCTTAAATGCCTAACGGGAAAAATGATTTTAGCCTTAAGGAGTTTATTCAATTCTCTTTTGATTTTATTTTCTAAGTTCAGATGAATTTTCCTAAGTTTTTGTTGGACAGGTTTATCATTTGATATCATTGGCATTTTATGTTGAATGATAGAAGTGTCAAATGTTTTCAAATCTTCGTAACTCCAAGAAAAGACATCTTTATATTTATTTAACAATTTGATGAAGGATAATCTTTCTTCAGACAAGAGACCAAGTCCTAAATTGAAGTTCTGAGGATTAAGGTTTGTCCCAAGATTTATTAATTCAAATCTTAGAGTTGAACTCTGTAGTTTTGAATTAGTAACTCTTTTAAATTTGTCTTTTAAATCATATATATCCTCAAGTTTAACTACAAATTTAGGTATGGGACTATCCTCAATTTTTTGTTTTAATTGATCATCGTGTTCATCCTCATCAACTGTTTGGTCATCGTATTATTTTTCAGAAGTTAAGAAACTTAAAATGTCTTCATCATCATTGAATACCTACCAGTTGGTGATATTATCAGGAATGAATGACCTAAAGATTAATTCTACAGAAAATTTATCGGGACTGTAATCTTCGGATGGGATCAGTTTTGATGCAACGTTAGAAACAAGATCAATGTTGGCATTCTGAATTCTAGGAATAGAAAAAATATTAAACGCTAAAAAATGTGAAGTGAGAGACTAAACCAATGGTTGATAATGCTTCAAGTGTGTAGAGATACAATGCATCATGTTTCTCACTTGTTTAATTACAATTTCTGAATCTCCATAAACTTGCAAGCATTTAACGTCAAGGTTAATATCTTTATACATACCTTGGCCCAATGCTTCATATTTTGCAATATTATTTGTGCATTCAAATTCCAATCTTCAATTCAACATTGTCTTCACACCTTCAAGATTAATCAATATGCAACTTGCTCCTGCAACATCGCTTGATTTTGACCCATCAAAATACAATGTCCAGAATAAGGAATTAACTAATGGTTTTTCTAGCATAGTTACACATCTCGAAAATTCTGTCTGTGAAAAAATTTCAATTTTAGAAGTTATAGAATTACTCAGAAATGGTGAAGTTTGTGCTTTAAAATTCTCAAAAAATGATTAAGTAGAGTAGTTTCCAAGAATTTTGTTATTAAATACCACTGCCTCATTTTCACCTTTGAAATTTGTTACTGAATGTTTCGTATGTTTTTCTCGGTTGATTCTGAATTGATTTGGATTTCCATTAAATGGGAGTCATTAGTGAGACCAATCAGTGGCAAAATAGCCGTGTAGTTTTTCTGACCAATCTCTACTAAGAATTAAACCGTAGAAATCTGGGATATCAACAACAAGTATATCAATTATTTGAGACACTTCACGATTCGAAGATAATCTAATAAGAACTGAATTCATTTCTCCTATGACTTTGACTTTTTTCCTACCGAGTTGCACAATGTAAATTGGATTTTTATGGGGTGACATGTTTAATTTCAGACAAACCGAATATGTCATGATATTCGAAGAAGCCCTTGAATCTACCAAGCAGTTATGTACATTTTTATTAATATTTCAAAAGTAAAAAGAAAAGGAGGAGTATGTGAGTTGGACCTGTCACCTATTAGAATAGTGTCATAGGAATCGAATAATGGATGAACAAGAGTTTTACCCATTCTATTAGAAGCTTTGAATACCACAACAGTAGGAAGAGGGTAAGCAAGTATTGCATTCAACTCTTTTAGTTAAAAAATTTGTTGTTGTTTGAGTTTAGTGAGTTCATGCAGGGAAATGTTTGCTTTTATTTTCATCATATCCTCAACTATATTGTACTCAATAGTATCTTAAACTACTAATGTTCAAGGTGAAGATGGAGAATTGGTAGAAGATGGAATTAATTGGGGAGAAGTGGAAGTGGACTTTTAAACAACACCTTTATCTTTAGCAATGGAAGTTGAAGGTTTATGTTTCTGAATTGATTGTATAGGATCAACTGAACATTTACTTCTTGTGCTAACAGGTAATAGTTCATATTCATTTTCACTATCAGGAATAGGAAGCATAAAATCCCACATTCCATTTAACTCAGTTATTTGTTCATCTTGGGATTCATCGGCAGAAAATGTTGCTTCTTCCTCATCTTCATCATCATTTTCTGCATTAGAGATCCTATTTGGAGGTTGTGTATTAGGTGGTTGATTTCTTTTGAATGGTCTAAAAGGTTTTTTGGAAGAGTATTTAGCTACTTGTTTTTTGATCTCTACCATCTCGTTAGACAAATTTTTAAGGACTTGTTGTAAGCCTTCAAGATCAAAGGGATCTTTAGGTGTTTTCTTTTTAGCTTCATCCTTAAATGTAACTATTTTTAATTTTTTGCCTTCCTGATCTTTTTTATTTTCTAGTGCATTTATCCCCTTCTCTACAGACATGGCTTCTTTCATGTTATCTACCAAGGTATTTTTATTAGTTCTATCTACGAAAATTCCTATGTTAGAAGGAAGAGATGAAATATACCATTCAATTTGTACATCGACATCAGGTCTAGAAGTAGTTGGGATTTTATTTAACAATTTGTTAAATCTAGAATTGAAATCTTTTATCTTTTCTCCTGAATTCGTTTTTAAATTGGAAAGGTCATTGATAAGAGATGTGGTTGAGCGATCATCACCAAATTTGATCAAAAATTGTTCTTCAAAAATATCCCAACTTGTAATAGAATTGGCTGGTAATGAAAAGTACCAAGACCCTGCTAATTCTATAAGAGTGTATGGGAATAATCTAACAAAAACATCTTCTTCATCTACGCCATTAAGATTAATGACTAACATATAATTATGAAGGTGCTCTTCAGCAGGTAATCCATCATCAAGATTGAATTTGGGAAGCCATCTTTTAGGATGTTTTGGTAGAGGATGAAGTGGTGCTAGCATTTGAACATCTCCCAGATTGGACCATGGTCTAGCTGCCATTGTAATAGTTTGAGAGGTGGATGTGATGAAATAAGAACTGGTATTTGTGATAGTATCTTCTTCATCTACCCCATTAAGATTAATGCCTAACATATAATTATGAAGGTGCTCTTCAGTAGGTAATCCATCATCAAGATTGAATTTGGGAAGCCATCTTTCAGGATGTTTTGGTAGAGGATGAAGTGGTGCTAGCATTTGAACATCTCCCAGATTGGACCATGGTCTGGTTGCCATTGTAATGGTTTGAGAGGTGGATGTGATGAAATAAGAACTGGTATTTGTGATAGTACTGCTTGAGGCAGCACTAGTTGTTTGTATAGAGGAAATGGAAATAGATGAAGTGAACGATAGAAAGGAAGGAAATGAAAAGGGAAGAAATGGAGAGGTTGGTGAATGAGAGAATGAGGTAATCTCACTAGTATATGTTTGGGAACTTGATGTAGTAGTTTTTGTTCAACGGGATTGAAGTGGAAATTCAAATGGCAAGATGCCAAGTTTTGCACTTTGGGACCGATTTAAAACACCATTTCCTTGAAAAATAGAAGTTATTCTTCCTTCAGAATCTTTGGATGATTCAGGTTTTTCTGCTGAAATAGAGACGTCTTCCAATTTATTTATCAAAGTTGTAATTTCTGGTTATTCTAGAGTATAATCCACAGAGATTACCTCAGGAAGTATTCTAGGAAACTTGGGAGGTGATTGTACAAATTCTAATCTAAAAGTAGGAGATTTTGGAGGGGATCTGGAAGTTGTAGGAGATTCAGAGGGAGAATGACTCTTGTAATGGCCTTTTGTTTTTGGATTGGACTTGATTTTCATTCATAGTCTGCATGCCCTCCTTATAGCACCAAAAAGTGTTGAGGCCTCGAAAATCGTTGCTTCAACATAGGGGGAAAACCACCCGGTCCGGACCTTAAGACAACTCCTTTTTCGTTTAGGTAGTGGCTCCGATTGGATTGTATGGGACTAGTTTCCCAATGAAAGGTGATTGAATGAGTGTTGAATTCTTATAGTGAAGTGAAATGGATGGATTTGCAGTAATGAATTAAAGGGAAAAATATGTATTAATCTACTCTATAACCAAGGATTGCTTAACTTTTATCTAGATGTGATCTATAATGATTTTCCTTAGTAAATGACAATATAGATTGCTCAAACACCAATGGAAATGAAACTATTTCAAGATGGTTAGTTTGATTAAGTAGTTAATCAAAATAATGTGTAAACTCATATCACATTTAGAATATCACAACAAATTGCTTAACATGTACAAAAATATCATTGGCAGCATGATCAATAGTGAATACATGTAACATTGTTCTTTAAATATCAAGTAATAAGCAATTTGAAAAGATAAATTTACTATTTACTTATGAACAAAACAAAGGTACAATGATAGAAATACCATATGCACTTCGCTCAGCTCATAAAAGAAATAGCAACAGTTTAGTCCTTCTCACAAAGATGATTCTAGGAGTACAGTAGTGCAACTTCTCAAAATTCTTCATGAAAAATTGAAAAACAATGTTCTAGTTGTTCTATTGAGAAAAGTATGAAAGTAAAATTGTGTGAGCTTTCGTAAGCCTTTCTTCATAAAATTTAGGACCCTTATTTCCTACAGCATCTAAGCGTAAATAGCAGAAAACAACTCTAATCTATTGTGCAGAGCGTTGAGGGCATTAAACAGATCCATTCAACAATGCTTAAAGGAAAACAGTATTTTGGTAGAAGTTTCTGAAAATGATTTCTTGTCATCATTAGCTTCATTTGTTCCATCAAATTCTTTCGATGTTTGTTTGAACTTATTTTCCACTCTCATCACAACTGTCTTTCTCTGTTATGAACTTGAACATGGCAAACAAGAATTGATAAGATAAACATAAATGAGATGATAAATGAATTTATTTGAAACAAATCACTTTTGCGTGAAATTAGGAAAATGTAAAGCGCAATAAATCTGACATTGACATCATGGAGATGAATGCAAAGTGAGGAGGTGGAGCTTTACAGCTTATTGCAATTAGAAGTTGGAGTTTTTGGGCAGATCATAAATCAGAATAGAATCAGGGGAAAAACTTCAGAACAATCGCAATTGGTTTAGACCAGGGGTATTTCATAGAAAATCCAAAAGGAGCCTTCTCAAATAAAGTCGCAATCGCAATCGGAATGGGAAAAAGACAAGGAAACAGTGTTCTTTGTTATTCATGATAGTCGCGGACACGGGCTATGTATGAATTGGAATGAATAATCTTGTCAGGTCTGGGCCTTATCGCATATTGTAAATCGACTCAAGTGAAGTGTTTATTATAAGCCATTCCCCTTTAAATCTTGCGATTGCGAGATCCTAGGGTGACGTCAGGGATGACATCACTATGACGTGGCGACTGACAAGTGACATGGAAAGTGACGTAGTGATGATGTGGATCTGATGTCATTGCTGACATCATGTCACAATCGGCGTTAGGATGAGGCATGAATTTTTTAGAATTTTGCGATTGTGGTATAGGCCCCGGACGAGATATAAATATAAATCACATTGTATACTCCCAACGGGTCTGAGCCTTATGTCATATCGTAATCGGCAAAGGCAATGGTTCTAGCGATAGCTCTGGACGCAGGTTTTAATGAAGTGAAGTTGATAATCCTGATGGGTCTGGTTATATCACATATCACATTTGATAGTGTGTAGCAGGAAGAACCTTTAGACTCTTGGATACTCTGATAGCTACGGACGTGGGATTTAAATGAAATTGATTTTATAATCCCGCGGGTCCAGGCTTAAATGCATATCGCAATCAGCTGTGGGTATGGACTTAAGCTTTTTTTAGAACCTACGGTAGTCACCGACACGGGATTTTATAAATTGTAATGGATTTTACCATCGAGTTCGGGACTTATATCGCAATAGCAATGGAATTGGCGAAGTGGTATTTAGCCTTATGAAACTTGCAGTGTGGGGTATGGATGAAATGCGGGGAAGCGGGATGAGTCGTATTTTGTTAAGATTTTAACTTTAGGGGAATAAAACTCCGATTTATTTTTTCTATATAACCCATATTTTTAAATACTTAAGGTTTTTGAAGCCTAAGTAAAGTTTGTGTCTCGAGGGCTATTTAATTTAGTTTTTTTTTGGATAATCAAAGTTTAATATTTGGTTTTTAATTAAAAAGCCTAAGTATTAAACTTTAATTATAAGATTTTTTGAGATGAAGGGTCCCTATTTTAATATGATAAATTCCATAGGAATTTATAATACATTAAAATGGGGGTTGTTGAATAGTACAAAAGGACTGCGCAAACCCTCTGGGGTTTCGAACTGCTGTTGCTTGCAACTTTTCGATCTCTCTCTTCTGTTGGGTACTCTGGCACTGCTCTTCTTGTTCCACCTGTAGCTTTGATACAATGTGAAAATCCCTAAAGCAGAAATCCTACTACAACAATTCATCATATTTCTCCTACTTGTTATATTTACATGAACAAGTTATTTGCAGTTTCCTATGACAAATATTGAAATACATACACTGTAGCCTTCACTTAATTAATTTATATGCGGAAACAAGAGACTGAGCAAGAAATAAAATACAACACAATAACACCATTATTTTTGGATAAATGTCCCCAGAAAAACCCAATGCTGGAAAACTGGTGCAACAGATCTTATGGTTTTTTATTATTAAGCAATAGAAAAATTTGAATACATATCTGAATACCTCATGGGTTATTCAGTTACAGAGAGATAAATACTGGCACAAAGATTTGTGAGATTACCTCACACAATCACTGAGAAAAATTCCTGGCTGATCCAGTCACTTGATGAGGTTCCTCTAGCAGGCCTTGTGCTGCCTCTATGCAGTCCTCACACAATCCCTATGTCAGCCCCTCTAGACACTGCGTCACACAGCCACCAAATCGATTTGTTTTCTGGAGTCACTGCTCTCAGCCTCCCAGTCTTACTCCCCGACTCTCGGCTTCTGACTAACTCTGATGCAAAATTTAGAACTCTCTCTCACCATCTGCGTTGCCTTTACGTGGCCTTGCATTAACGTCTACGTGAGATCTGATGGATCACTCTCTGCCTCTCTGTGCTAATGATTCTCTGACTGAGAAAATATTTCTCTCTCCAGATGCTATCTCTGCCCCTCAACTGCAATAAATCCACTCGATCAAAAATTCCTCCCGAGAACTTCTCATTTCATAAATTCGATCTCTTGATCTCTCATCATGTCTTCCAAATGACCCTCAAGCTTCCTTAAATAATCTTCTCCTTGACATTCAATGGCTCAGATGAAAAGCTAATCAATGGCTAATATCATTTTAGCTTGATCTTCGTCTTCTTCTAGAAGTTACACCCACAATTAGATTAATGCCCATTAATATTTTTAATTTCCTAAGTTTAGACTTAGTGTCTCATTAAAAATAATTAAAATAATTAATTATTCTAATAAAACTGTCTCAAGGTGGAATTTCCCAAAACGCTTTATGGGTTCTTTGGAATACATTCTCCCAAGCCTCCTTGCAAAATTTGAGAATAATAGCACATCCGATGCTACCATAAATCAACAATAACCAGACATATAAAACTTGGTTTAGTTACCCTTAAGAGGGTTCTTGGAATTAGTCGCATGGATCTTTCATTGTTGAACCAACAAATCTAACCAATTGAATAGTTTCCCTTCATTCACAAATTGATGCAGCAAGAATTCCTAACCTTCGGGAAAAGTCTCAATACTCTTTTGACCATAGATCTAGCAACATAGAACTATCGGGTACTGGTAGGATTTTCTTAGATATTTGGTTTTATAAGTGTTGCTAGGTCTCTTGCAGAATTTGGATGGTTCTTTCACCCAACCTTTGATAACATCCTTAGTTCTCAAGTAACTAGTGATTGTGTAGAAGTGAGAATCCATGTAGACTTATGGCAAAAGTAAGTGATACATAAGCTTAAAATCATGTGACATGAATGAGGAAATCCTTTGTCCACTGGCACTGTTGAGGATCATGCTCTTTGCATCAATATGTGACAGGTTCCACTTCATAATGTTTGTGCAAGGGAAAATCAGATACTTGCATGCAATATTATGCAATCCTGACTTTTGGACATTGATATAAACCTGTTTGTCTTCAAGATCTGCTTTGTAACTAATTGTCATGAATGCATCCTTCACTGAGTGCCATGTTATATCTAAATCTTTCTCGATGAACGATTGAGTGTCTGACATAACTAGCATGTTGACAAGGGTACCCTCAGCTATTTGATTGGTGTTTCTTTCTTTGGTGTCTTTTGAGGTTGATCTCTTCGAGGCCATGGTGAAAGCAACTGATAGGAAAGAGATGAGCTCAAAAATTTACACTACCTACATGACAAGATTCACTTATGGAAAACACAAATTAGTTTAAGAAAAACAGTCTATTTAGTAAGATCAAGGCAGCAACTCAGACATTGAAGGGAAATATTGAGCAATTTCTAGACTGAGGGTGAGAGACAGGGCTCATGAACAGCACATTACATAGTCTCAATAGACAAGGTGATAGTTAGAGGCTTGAGACTACGCTATGTGCAGTCTCAGTTGGGCAGGTTGAAGGAAGAGATTGCGCATTGCGTAGTCTCAATGGCCAAAGATCAAGGTTGAGTCCTGGAACTACGCAATGTGTATTTGGGCAAGCCAGTGCCTGCAGATTGTGTAGTCTCAAAGGCCAAGCTCGAGGCTCGTGTCTTGAGAATGTGAATTGCATAGTTGTGATGGGAAATTGCTCGCCATGATTACACAGATCTACCCAGGAAGGAGAGAGAAAAGTGACAGATTTGAGTGTTGGGGTAGGAGGGAATGTAGATCAGGCTAAGGGGAAGTTAGATCAATGAAAACCAAGTGCCAAAAATAAACATGCAAAAGGAAAAAACAAACATATATAAAATGACACAACAACGACAACTACTAGTGGGAAAAAAGCAAAAAGTCGATGAGACACTTAGAAATGTTGACAGATTGAACCAACACTTATACAAGCTAATAATAGTTAAAATGCTAGCTACTATGAAAATAAATAGGCAAAATAGCACTCATACAAACAAAAGTGACTAAAGAAACAGAAAAATGACAAAAAACGACACACGTAAAACTTAACAGGAAAAGCGCTAAAAACTTAGCTGAAAGTTCCTTGATCTCGTTGGGAAGGCTAAATATCCAAGATCGAATGTGAAAATGAGCTCTAGAGATGTCTATTATAAGATCTAGTCAGGTTAGGGTTTATGACATGAATGCCTAAAATCAAGGAAAAAGTGACACTTGTCTTAAGATCCAATTTAGTGACTTAGTGCCACTTATTGAACATTAATTATGGAATCCCTATTTTCTAGGGATGACAACTCAACTTTTTCCGTGAAACTTCCCATTCACACTGACAGGAAGGGCTACGTAATCAAGGGGCTGCACAATTTCTTGCCTAAGATCATTTCACAGTTTTTGGCTGGAGGAGAACGCTTAGCGCACTTTCTAAGTTTAGTGACTACCTACCCTCCAAGATTACAGAGTTGTGATCCTTAGGGCCTAGCATAGTTCCCAGAGAAAGTGGACTACGCAGTTCTAAGAGGGAAGGCAGACAAGGAATGCAGAATCAGGGTAGGAAAGGGCTTGTGTTTGAAAATGCTAAGGTCAAAATAACTCATCACAAGCATTGGATGCACATAATACTTGAAAACAATGAAAGATGGGTCCTTGTGGAAAGAAGGTAGGCTCCAAAATCAAGGCTTGGGAAAAATTATGGAGGGGTGTTATGGAAACTACAACATCACCTTAACATTCGGCTAAGCTTATTAACTACGTTCTCAAATAGGTTTTAACGCTTAGATTTAAACTAAGTACATTTTAATAATATTAAATTTTGATTACCCATATGATATTTTTTATTTTAAATATATGTTTTCTATAATCCTTGTTATGAAATAAGTACAATTCTCACAATAATTAATATGGATTAAAGTAAAATTAAAAATAATTAATTAATTAATTAATTTTCTTTTACACATATTATATATTTTAATATATGTAATATTGTTGAGTTGAGGCTTGTATGATCCATATCAGTATTGAGAAGAGTTTTCGGCGAAAATCACATCATAATTCATTTGTTGACGCGTTTCGATCTAACAAGTGTGGTTCACCGTCAGGACCATCATTGTAAGGACCTACAACCCTTAGCATGACCTCCCGGTTGGTGCGACGAGTTGGTTCATCCTTCGGGCACGCGGATTAACGAAGTGCGAGCTCAGACTTACAAATGTGGTAGAGTCATGTGATAATGAACGCATAGAGGAGGAGAGCGAGGTGTTTTATATGTGTGGGGAGCATGAACGCTCAACCCACAGCCGACCAACAAACGTAGCAAGGTTGACTACACTTGTAGGCGTTTGGATGAAGGCCGACGAGAGTTTTATGGATGTTTGCGATGGAGATGAGGGCGTGGGCAGGTCGGCTGGGTAGCCAAGACCTCGCCCTGCCACTCGTATATACTAGCAAATGTTGGAGCTCATTTGAGCATCACAAGTTCAATCAACAACTTCGCTCATCATGTAAAGAGAAGTGCGCAGATCAAGTGTGGACGCAGCAAGGAAGAAAGGCGCAGGTTTTGGTGATGTGCCCGCTCTTGGGAAAGGCCTCACAGAGGTAGCACATATCTCAGTTTTGGGTGAGACTTGGCATGGCTGTCTTGGTAGCTCGGGTGAGCGCCCGCCTATCGTGCAAGGGTAAATGATGGAGACTTGATGAGTCGCCCGCTAGTGCGAAGTTGGAGAACGGTGGAACGTGGTGAAGCCGGGTGCACGGTGAAACGTTGGTGAAGCCGGTTGTGCGAAGAGGGTGTCTTGGTGACTTGGTGGAGTCACCTGCCCGTCATGCACAAAGACAAGGTTCGGTTGTGAAGTGCAGAAGGCAGCTCGTGTGAGGGCGCGCCTGCCCGCCTTGGGCAAGGAAATCTTGGTTGTCGCACGGAGGTGTGACAAGGTTGTAAATTTGGGTAATTGTGAAACTTGGTGTTTCCAAGTATACTTGTAAAGCTTTGTAACTTCGTAAAGACTATATAATATATTATTGGGTAGACTCATTGTTCATGGAGTTGCCCCTCCCTTTATACTGTGCAATTGTGTTCTTCATTTATAATTGTTGTTGATAATGAATGTGTATGGGTGTTCATTGGTATAAAGGAACATTAATAATTACTTGGTTGAGAAACACAAACTAAGAAGGATAAGTGATTAGGCGTAGTCCATGAACATAAGTATTGGTGAAAAGAAAGTGTTTGGTGGTGCCGCACCTCGCCAAGCGCAGTTGAAAGACTACCGCTGGCTTGGGGGCGCGATAGTTGGTATCAGAGCTCGGTTGGAGTTGGTGTTAGAGTAGGGTTGCTCGTGATGAAGTGCAGGTGTGGGTACACTTGGACACTTGGAAGTTTGTGACAGGTACTTGCAAGTGAAGTTGATTTCACATACAAGTGGAACAGGAGCTGGTTCATGTCTTGTAGGGAACTTGGAGAAGGCTGAAAGGGAAAATGGTGGATGAACATACGATAGGTGAATCTAACCATGATGCAAGTGAAGTCTTCTAGTACAAAGTACTGGAACATATGGGTCGATGGAGTTCTAACTGGGTTTCGATGAAGGCTGAGAACATGAAGATTCGGGAAAGCTGTTCGGAACTAAGGAGGGAACTTGGAGAACTCAGAAGCCAATGCGGAAGTACAATAGATGTTGAACTCAAGGAACTTGATGAGGAGATCTGACAAAGTGGTCTTGGTCTTCAAGAGCTCTTAGATGAAAGAGCTCGGTTAAGGAAGAAAAGTGCCATGGTGGAAGCTGAAATCAAGCAAATTGAGGAAGAGATAAAGAAGAAGCTTCTTGGTAAGAAGATCGTTGTAATTGAGTAGAAAGAGCTCGACTACATTGACAGGCTGGGAACTCACTACCAAGAGAATACAGAGGATGTTCGGAAGCTTAGTTCTATGGAAGTAGTCAATGGGTACTTGGTTGGTGCACTTGAGCAGAATGTGATGGAGGACAAGCTTGAAGGGAATCAAGCTGGACCAGGATCGAATTTCTTAGAAGAGCCAAGCAAGGAAGTGAACTACCTTAGGAGGAATTTCAAGTTGGAGCACAAGCCAATTGACACTTCTGAGGCTGAATTTTTGAAGAAGGTTGCTGATGTAAGACACAATATAAAGCGGACAGAAGGAGGTGATTCCTTGAAGTTGAGTTTTGTGTAGGTGACCATGAAGGGCAAGAGATTTGCAACTTTGGTGGATACGGGGGCTACTCATAGCTTCTTAAGCAGGGAAGCAGCAAAGTCTTTTGGGAAGAAAGCAAAGATGGAGAGGGAATGGAGTGCTTCCAAAGCAGTCAACTTTACCATGAAAGTTGTTATTGGTGTGATGGAAAACACTCAGGTGAGAGTCGGATCGTGGTTTGGAAAGTTAGACTTGAGGATCGTGGACATGGATGATCATTCTATAGTGCTGGGGCAATCTTTCATGAGACTTGCACAAGCCATACCAATGGTGGACCGGGACATTCTCTTGATCACAGCTGAAGGAAGAACCATGTTGGTTCCAATGAATAGAAGGACTTTCTTGGGGTATAGACCAAGGATGAATTCTATGAATTTGTATCCCAAAGATCTGAATGTGAAACATGAGGATGTGAAGCAAAGAGGAATTGGGAGTATGACTCAAACAATGAAGGAAGGGAAGCCGATTGACTTCGTTGCAAGAGCAAGGAAGAATGAAGTAAGTGAGAGGGAAATCTCACGAACCTTGGAGCACTTGATAGAGACATATTCTACTGATGATCTTCACAATGGAGTTGCGAAAGAAGGGAATCTGAGTACTACATCAGAGGTAGTGGTTGGAGAGGATTATGAAGGTAGAGATCCTGTTGGTATAGTGTATTTTTGTAGATATGCTATGGGAATATATGACTTTCAGTTGACAAAAGCCAAGCTTGGAGAGTGTTAAGCAGATAAATCGTTCTTGCGAACAAGACCGATCTCCCTAGTATCAACTGGTATCTAGCAACAAGCAGGACAAGAAAATCTACTTTTCTCTAAACATATTGCGATTCATTAATAAAAACTAAGAGGTGTTTTAGACCCTACCTTAAG